>SNQJ01S0087965.1:0-18115 GCA_010110895.2 Picea sitchensis | reverse complement strand
TATATTCCTGCACCGATTGTCCTTTTCTTAACTTAAGACTTTTCCATTCAATTAAATCGTTTTCCTTATATCTCAATGGATAGAACTATTTTCTAAGTGCATAAATAAAATCATGCCATGATGGAAAAATCTTACCAACTTGGTGAGTTCCATGTTGCATCTTACTTTGCCACCAAATGAGAGTTGTGCCTTCAAGAAGAAGCGATGTCAATCTGATTTTAGTTGCCTCATATTTGATTTGCTACACATTACAATATACCTCCATCTGTATAACCCAGTTATCAAGTTTCTTAGCATTAACTTCGCCATCATATATAGGCAAAACAAATTTACATCAAGTTTAAGTAATGGCATGTCAGGCTTATCTTTATGAGAATGTGAATGTTTTCTTGTTGAAGTAAGGTTTGAACTTGTACTTGAAGAAGAAGAAGAAGAAGAAGAAGGAGATGAAGGAGGAGATTTAGGAGGGTCCTCTCCTTCTTCATTTTTGTCTTGTTTTGAAGATTCTCCTTGAACCAGTCTCTTATGTTCCAAGTAATCATCATACAACACTTTTACCATCTCTGACATGGCAAAGAAAATTCTTTGAAACTCTCTTTCGTTTTGAGAAAGTCCTTCTTCCAATGCCATCTTATTACTTTGAGATGTCCTCTTTCTTGATCCAATATCAGGATATCCTTCTACAATATCTCCTTCACCACAACTTAGCTTTTCCCTCGTAATCATGCAAACTCAAACAACCAACTGTCAACCTGCTCCGATACCACTTGATCCAAAAATGATCTTTTAAAGACTTTGGTTAAGTTTATGCATGAGTTGATTTAACATTTAGATATTTAAGAGAAGAAGAATATTTAATGAAAGAATGTTGCATCCATCATAAAGAATGCAGAACAGAAAACAAGCACTAAGAACAACAAACCATAATGCCAAGATTGTTAACGAAGTTCGACAAAGTTGCCTATGTCTCTGAGCCTTTGTTTGAGTGGGGAAGGCTTTCTTATTAATCTTCAATGCTTCAAAAATACATTAGAACTACATAAAATGCATTACAAACTGGTATGGATGTGTTATGCTCGACCTCAGGAATCCAACACCACTGACGACACTGAAAAAGGTTGAACGTAGTTCCCAGAAATGGCCTCCAAAGTTTGCTTCCTAAATGGCTTCCCTGCATAAAAATGGCTTAAGATTCACAAATACTTCAACATTTTGTTGTTATAAACCTCCTTTCATGGCCAAAAAGACCTGGTTTATATAGATTTTGAGTTGGGGATCCTATCCCAACTTCCCCCAAGATCTGGGCTAAAAAAGGGCTCTAGATCCTCAAAAATAGGCAAAATCCAAAAAAATCAGACTAAATAACCATAGAAATCCCTAATATATGGTTAAAAAACCCACAATTGGAAAAAATGCGCTCGAGCCCCCTTTTCTCCAAGCTCCTGGTCATGTGGCAATGCCATATGTTTGTGTGTTGGCGCTCTAATTCCTCGACCCCTGGGTCCTCTACTAGTGGTCACATGAAAGGCTCCTTGGTCAGTGGCCTAGGCCCGTTGATCGGGTGCTTACCCCCCCAAAATCCGCGCTATCCAAACTTTATTATGTATTATGCCATATGTTTAACAAGTAACACCTATGGCTCAGATGGTTGGCACATTGTTGTAATTTGTTGCTTTCCCGGAGATCTAGGGGTAAAATCCGCCAGAGTGCAAACAAAATTTTTGACCTAGCCAACATTGGCCTTATCTGGGGTGCCACGTGGCACCCTATGATTGGACCACATGTCACCTTGTGATTTGCTTGAACTGCTGACACATTGGCCTTGTCACCCTACCAACTCACCTGCATAGTTAGCACACCTTCCACACGTCATGTCCAGAGCTTGCCATGTCACTTCCACACGTCATGTCTAGAGCTTGCCATGCCACGTGTCGGAGTGTCACTAGGCCACGTCATTGTACAGACTGCCACGTCAACGTCCGTACAATCCACATGTCGAATCCGTATCGTGCTAACTCAGCCTTGAAAATGCCAAAAATGCCTGACACGTGTCACCTCCTGGTGCTGCCATGTCAGCATGTTGATGTCATCATGACATCATCTTGACATCATCTGCCAAGTCATGTTGACACACTGTTGATGTCAGCGGTACAACCTTTGACTGTTGACTTTGACTTTTTTTGCCTGTTTGGGAAAATTTTCAGATCGCCATAACTTCGTCATACAGTGTCCATTTTCGAAAAAAAACATATTGTCGGAATCGGCACGAGGAGCCCTACGCGATGACCTTGGTTTCATTTGATTTCGAGAACTTTGAAATTTTGGCCTTCTTGGATCCATTTTGGATCAATTTGGGGAAGGTTTGCAACTAGGGGTCCCTTGAGGGCTTATCATACCATTCCTGACCATACTTACCACTTTCCGCTCATTATATTCCCATCATATTGCCCTCTTATAGGGCCTTTGACTTTAATGACCCAAGAAGGGAATGTACCTCTTTTCATGGGAAGAAGGGGTTGAAGTCCTAGAGGGATTATTGTTGGATAAAAAGATAAAATCCTAAATATAGACCTTCCAGATGCTTCACCCAAGGATCCCCGAGAAAGCAATGAAACACTTATCTATAAGAAATGGGGGACCTACAAAAATAAATTGTAGTGAATGCTTAAGGGTTTAGGTAGAGGATGGGAGGTCTCATCATGAACCGGCCTATCATGATCATGGGTATTTAGCAGTATGACATTACCATCATCTGGTCACCAAGACATGGTAGTGTTTCTCAATTACACAACTAAGAGAAAGGGGGTCTCATCACAAGCCAACCTTCTCATTTCCGCAAGATATTTGTGAATGACACTGTCGTTATCTGGACACCAAGTCAGGACAATGGCCTTCAACTTGTTCCTTAAAACATAAAAGAAATATAAAGAGAAAAGAAGAGCTAAGAAGAAAGAATGGCAAGAAGATGGGCTTGGAAAAAGTGCATCGCAATGAAGGTGCCACACACCCTCTACAAAGGCACCCATAAATGAGATAATACGAGCCCTTCTATGTCATGAAAATCATTGACATATGAAGTATAAACCCCTATCCACCTCATCATCCACTAAATGACCTTGAAAGGAAATCCTTTGGAGCATCCCCTACTTGAGGGTTTTGGTCCACCCAATGGGACTTTTATCACACCCCTCCCATACTTAAACTTGGTCAATTGTATAGGGTCTTTGAGTATTTGTTTGATTTGATGAAATAGTTTTGATGCACATGCTTAGGTGCCTTGTTTATTAAATGTGGTTTATAATTGTCATGGTATCTTTGACTTGAGATCTTTTGAGGGTGTACCCTTTTGTTTTGCAGGAGCTTGCTTGGTGGCCAATTTTGGGAGAACACGCCTACCTTGGGATTCCATGAGGAAAAAATCCCACAGGTTGGATATTTTAGGCCCGCACACCGGATCACAGAGACGTACCTTTGAAGGCTTACATGGCATCATGGAGGATCTTACCCAACCCCTATTACCCAAACGAATTGCCTAGGAGAGGCAAAACGTCACTTTTTGAGGCTTGACATCATGCTTGAGGAGGTTTGGTGGTGATGGAGTTATTTCACATTGACACTTGGCATGATTTGACCGAAGGAGACATGGATTGACTCTAGTACATGAAGAGGAGGCTCAAGGAGCCCTAGTGACCTCTTTATTCTTCTCCAACGACTTGGAAAAGTGTCAAAATGTCCCCTAAAGGGGTGATGTCATTTACTTTTAGGGTTTCTAATGTGTTAAAGTGAAAATTAAATATTATTATTTGGTTCAAGGGGTAAGATAAGGGGTGTTGACCCCTTATCTTATGTTTTACCCTTGCTAAGTGTACAAACTATGTTTTAAGACTTTTGTATAAATAGAGATCATGTGAATCTCATTTCATAACATAACTCTCCCATTTGGAGAAGTACTTGGCTAAACTTTTCACTATCCTTGGGGATTTTCTTTCTCTCTTTCATTTTTTCATGGTTTACTTTGCTATCGATGGAAGGAAGTGGTGCGCTACCTCCTATGGAGCATTTCTCTTAGCCAAGTACTTCTCCAAATGGGAGAGTTATGTTATGAAATGATATTCACATGGGAGAGTACCTCTTAGCCACTAGGGCGTCCCCTCTAAAGGGGTATTGCTTGTTGTTGTTATAAAATTTCATCTTCAGCCATTAGGGCTGAAAAAACCCTAACACCCTTTCATTACTGAAGTCTAATGCTATCTTACTTGAGTTGATCTAGTTGCTCCTAGTTTTTCTCTTGCTCTTTCAACTAGACTTTTAGTAACTTGTTTGCAACATTCATTATCATTTCCATTGCTGATATATATTATTACTAACTAATGCAATTAGGGACAACAAGCTTAACTTGCTTGTCCATCATATACTTGGGCTTGTATCGTTGTTTTCCTTATGCCTTGAGCAGGTACAATCAACATTTGCAAGGTCTACTATTTCTTGACAATGCTTGGCTACCATCAAGACCTTACTCAAGCCTTTCTCCACACATAGAAACTTGACCTATAGGAGCATTCATTCATACATCACACTTTCCATCTCATTCCCCCCTAGGGTCATCGGTATTCCCCCCTTGAGGTGACCACTTCACCTCTAAAGTGATGGGATCACATGCCTTAGGTGACAGTGGGTAGGTGTTCTCTTTAGTTTTCGCCATTTGGTGGTTGGTTCGGGCTTTTCCCAACCTACAACTTGTGTGATAACATTTTGGCGCCATTGTCGGGGAGGATTTTGAATCCTCTTTCAAACCCTAACAACACTTTGGCAAGCTATCCCAAAGCCTTTCCCTATATTTTCTGGCGACTCCACCCAAAGGACGTTCCCTTTCCACCCTTGATGAGCTCTTCTTGAAGCTCATCTGGCAACTCCACCTTCCAAGAACCCACCTTATCCCTTTCCAGCCTTTCATGAGTCTTGATCTCATTTGGCGATTCCATTGAGGTGTCTTTTCAGTCAATGGAAATATAACACTTCTACAAATGGAAAAGGAAAAGGCTGCTAATAAAGCTGCTAAGGAAATGATGAATCGTATAAGAGAATTATTTCCTTCCAAAGAATTAGCCCTTGAAGATGAAGAAGTGCTCAAAGAACATACATATGAAGAAAGTTACCAAGAAGATCCCGATGAATTTTCTCATGTTGAATATCCAGATGAGACATTTTATGAAGATGAAGTGCTCATATCTACCCTTCCATTTTATGAAGACATCCAGACCTCTGTTCCTCCTGCACATCATGAAGATAACATGATGAGTTGTGACCCTTTCGAAGATCTTGATGATACTTTATTCCATGAATTCGGAAGTGAAGAAGCATTGGAGGTGTTATCCCCTACCCTAGGGATAACTAAGGAGATCATGTCTCGATGCCCACATGTTCTAGACATGGAGTGTCATGGACTAAATGACTTGAGCATGGCCCCAGAGGGCCCCTCTTTTCTTCAATGCATCCTATTTATTAGCAGCAGCAGTGTCCATCCCACCATCCTGGTCCTGGACTAGTAGTAAGTCTTGCTCCATGAGGTAATGAGTCTGGGTATCATGGTATGTGTCACTCTGATTCTTGACGCACTTGAATATGTTACACTGAATTCTCCTTCATTTCATAACATTTTCTTGGAAATTATTCTCTTTGACTTGTTCATACCTGGAAGGGTGACATGATGCCCTAGTAAGTTGATCTCCCATTAGAATGGGTTTCCACTGGGTGGGTCTATGAAAGGTCATCGTCTGTTCCCTCCATACTTACCATTTTCCATCTTTGTTCCTCTCATCTCCCCCTACCTTTGTTCGGGCATTGTAATTTTCCACACTAGGAAGGGTTGTACCTTGCCTTGTGGGAAGAAGGGGCTAAAGGCCTAGAGGGTAAACGTAGTTGGCAAGAGTTAAAAGCCAAATATGAAACCTTTGAGATGCTTCACCTGGGGATTCTCGAGAAAGAAGTTATTAGTTATTAGTTGGTGTATAGTTGGTCTCATCATGAGTCGGCCTATTATGACCATGAGCATGTAGCGGTATGACATTACCATCTATCTAGTCACCAAACTAGGGTAGTGGCTCTTGGTGGCATAGCCAAGAGAAAGAGGGTCTCATCACGAGCCAACCTTCTCATCTCCATGAAATGTTTGTGGATAATGTTGTCACCTCTGGTCACCAAGACAGAACAATGTCCCTCAACTCTTCCCTTGAAGCATAAAAGAAAAAGATAAAAAACAATGAAGCTAAGAATAAAAGGCAATGAATGGGCTAGGAAACAATGACATCCATGACAAGGTGCAACTCGCCCTCTACCAAGGCACCCACAGGTAATATTTACATTTCCTTGTTATCATTGCACCCCATGCCCAAATGCTTACCCCATGCCACCTCATACACTTACATGAACGAGATTGGTTCTCACCTGGGAAGCACCCCAAACTTAAGGAGGATTAGCCCAATAGTACACCCTGAGACCTTCTCCAAACCTACCTTGTTAAATTGCATCACATCTTTGAGCATTTGTCCGAGTAAAGGGGGGTTTGATGCACATGTTTGGGTAATTTAATTATTGGATGTGATTTACATGTTATGATCCATGTGACTTATGAACCCCTAGAGAGCGTACTTGTTCTTGCAGGACCTTGCCCGATGGACAGGTACACATGAGGGAATGATTAGCTTGGACCTTCATGGGGCTGAAAGCCCACAAATGGATGTTGCAATCCCAGCCAGGGGCAAGAAGACATCAAATATTTGCACCAGGAAGAAAGAAGGATGTTGTTGTTGGAGACACCCTTACAAACCTAGACCCAGGGGGATCTTTCTCTTCCATCTAGACGTTGACCTTTGAGAGCCCATGAAGTCACCATCATGACCCTGGACATCAACCAAAGCTAGGGTTTTCATTTTGAGGGCAGTTATGAGCTAGTTGGCACATGTGGGCATCATCCAGAGCATTTGGAGGCCAAACGTTCAACATCTAGAGCCCAAGGTTCCACCTTAGGGGCTCAACATCACCCTAGAAGGGCATGAAGTCACACTTGGAGGTGTGTTTAGATGCTAATTAATTTTATTTATGCCCAATTTGAATTTATTTGTAAATTGGCCAAGTCGGCCTTTATTTGACATGAAATTAATTAAAGCTCACCAGTTTTGTATAAATAAACAAAAAGTACATTCATTTTTACATCATAACTCCTCACACAAGAGGAGAGGTCTGAAATTTGTGCCCTGGTTAGGGCTAGTGGCTGAAATTGTGAGGCATACTTTTGTATAAGGATGATTTTTTGCAAGTGGATCAATCTTGGAAGATTTTATGGTGATCTTGCATGGCATTTTCATGTTTATTCTTGGTGCAAGTAAGTAAAATCTGCATTTTCTGTCATTTATTGAATGGTTTATGTATGGTTTTATTTGCTCATACAAGATTATGAAATTGCACGATATACCTAATGCTTGAAGTAAGTAACTTAAATTGCTACTTTCGTAATTTCTATTTGCCAAGTTTTTTATTGAATTGATCTAGTAACTAGTGAAACCATAGAGCTCTAGTTTCCTAGCACTATAAGGTTTTGACCTAGTTATCTTTGCCTAAGTTCTTATCCCATAAGAAGCCTAAGGAGAGCAAGGTGCTAGGGCATTGAATTGCCTACACCCTAGTATATTGTTTCTTGAGGAAAATGCATAGGGGGACTTAAGTTACTACTTCTCCTATGCATTCTCCCTCTTAGACTTTTGTGCACTATCAAAACTGATTTGCAGCCTTAGAAGAAGTCGTCCACTTGACTCCATAAGCCCTAGAAGGCACTAGTTCTAGCCTCTCTCTTATTGAAGGATTGATCAAACACTCAAACTCTCTTCCTTGAAGCTTTTTCTAACTTCTACTAACTCTAAACTATTCTAATTCACTAGTTAACTTTTAGTTGTTGCAAATCACTGCTACAACCATACTAATCTACTTTAATTTGTTGCATACACCTACATAACTTGCATATAACTCACTCAAAATTGCTTGTGATAATTTCTAAACGATCTACTTGATAAATGCTAAGATTACATGATGTTTTCTTGCAATCTTGAGCACTAATACTTCTTGTTGTTACAAAAGATTGCTACAACCATCTAACTGCAGCAAATTCTTTGCAAAATTGACATTTAAAGCTAACTAGACATTTCTAAAATTGCTTGTGACAATTGATTATCATTATGCCTAGTTAAAGTTGTCTTTTCATTGTCTTTTCAAGCAATTCCAAGGAATAGTTTTTGCATTCGTTACAAAATAATTATTGTTGTTGTAAACTTTCATATCGTTGCATCTTTATATCAGCTAGCTTATTTTTCAAAGGTTCATGGTCTTATGAAGCACTAACATCATTTGGTACTTGAAAGTTGCCATATTTTTCCTTTGTTGTCTTGTTCTTGGAAGGTACACTTAATTTTCACTCTTGCTTCATCTCCCAAAGACCTAAAGAACCTTTTAACTTGAGTGACCAGTGAGAGGGGGGTATTCTTGTATCCTTGCTTTAGTTTCATCATCCCTTTAGGTCACTGGGGACATCTTCCCTGGGGTAATCTTAATATACTCCTAAACAAAAAGGGGTTTCCTATTAAGGTGACAGTGATAGGTCACCCCCTTGTTACACCAACCTTGCCTCACTTGCCTTGGGCTTTGGGCAAGTACATATTGTGTGATAACATTTTTGGCACCGTTTTCAGAGAACATCGAGTCAATTTTCTTCAAATGACACTTTTTCAGTAAGCCTTTATCCAAAGCCTTCATTTCACAAATATTACTTGGCGACTCCACTAAGGGCGATTCCCTCTTTTTCCTTTGATGATCCCTAGAAGGATTATCTGGCGACTTTAATAATGACAAAGCCAACCATGGCTTCTCAATGGGACCCAGGTAATTTTAAACCCTTGGATATGAGTAAAATATCAGGGTATCCTCGACGAATGCCTCCAAGATATGTAAAATGGCTCCCTAAATTCACTGGTAGTGATGAAGAGAATGTTGAAAACCATATGCATGAGTTTTAGGCTTTCTTTCAAATCCACCCTATCAGTGATGACGTTGAAGACCTAGCAATGAAATGTTTCTCTGCTACTCTTCATGATAAATGCCAGGAGATGGTATGATGGCCTCCCTGATGCTAGTATTACATCCATGGATCAATTGCAAGAAGTTTTCCTCAAGAGATGGAATACCAAAGAGGATCCTTCAATTTTTATAAAAAAATTTAATTACATAAAGAAGAATGAGAATGAAACTATTAGGGAATTTCATGATAGATTTAAGAGGCTAATACAACAGATCCCAACAAGCCATCACCTGTCAAACAACTTTCTTCTCTTTCTTTACACCAAAGCCTTTGCAAGAAAAATAAGTTTCCCTATTAGAGATAAATCTCCTAGAACAATCCAAGAAGTTTATGACATGGCCACAAAAGTTGAAGCCAACGTCTCCTCGTCCAAGGAAAAACAATCATTTTTTCCAGAAGTCAAGATTTGTGAACCCAAAGATACCGTATATATTCCCAAGAGAATACCTTCCCTTGAGACCTCTGTTGAAGAAACCCCAAAAGGTTTGGAGCAATACATCGATCAACAAGAGGTTGAGGAGAGGGTTATTGATGAAGGTTATCAATCCCATGAGATAGAACAAGAATTTACTCATGCTTCTAGCAAAGATAATGAGGACCTGGTTGAAGAGCGAAAGCCTGAAGATATTAAACATGATGATGAAGTATTAATGTGTGCCCCTCCCTTTGATGAATCCATCCCAAATCCTTTCCCTCCTGCGCAAGAAGAAGAGGATGAGGTTAGTCACTTTCCTTTTCATGTTTTTGATGATACCTTATTCTATGATTTAGAAGGTGAAGAAGAAAGGGAACCCTTGGACGAGCTAGACCCTCCATATTATGAAGCTAAAGATGTAAGGGCAAGTCATAAGAACAAGGAGCTAATGCTTTCTCCTCCATTAGATGAAGTTATCCAAATATTCAAAGATCCTACACAAGAAGAAGTGAATACGGTGAGTTGTTTCCCTTTCCAAGATTTTGATAATGCCTTAGTTTGTGATTTGGAAAGCAAAGAAGTGTTAGAGGAGCCTTTGGATGCTTTAATCCCTTCATGTTACGATGAAGGAAATGGCATGGTTAATAATATTGACGATTTCATACATGTTGGGAGACGTAAATGGGATGTAATTGGTATGATGGGGATCATATTTACGACATTGAGGATCACTTCCAAATGTTACCTTTACAACTATCATATTAGGTTACTACTAATTCTGACATTTGGAAACAAGGAAATGATATAGTTACATACATCTCCAAGGGTGACCTAGTTCTATGTTCTCCTGATGATTTTCGGTCATACCTTGAGGATTTTGATGAGTATTCCTTTGAGCACTTGGATTTATTCTATGAAGAAGATTATCAACCACCGTTGTGCTCAGATCTTGATAAACGTGAGGACATTGATTGCCCAAAACAGGGTACTTGTGAGAATATTTTTCAGCTCCCTTCGACTACTTTACCTCGCTATGTCACTAAGGGTGTAGTTAGGAAACATATCCCTTGTCTTGATTTTTCTCCAGGGAAAAGCCTACTTTTAGAATTCAAGGGTAAGTTGAATACCTTAAGAAGAAGTTTATTATCTCATTCTTTCAGCCTTCCCTTAAGAATTTGTCAATCATTCTCTAGGTTCTTACTAGTCCCTTCCCAGACCTCAGGATGTGAAGACGTCCAAGGTAGCCAACCTTCAGACTCTTTGAGTTAGTCTTTTGAGCCTTTGATTTTTCACGATCCCTTTCTGAGATGGATTGAGCACTTTCCTAGAAGTGTGACTTGGCATAATTTTGTCCCTCCCTCTTGCCTCCATGAGCCAGATTTTACGATTTCCGATGATGTGATACATGTTCTAACCCATGTTATTTTTGTGCTTGACTTGTCATTGTTTTGGTTTATGATGAAGCACAGAGGCATGTAATATGAGATATTACTAGGATAGTTTCACTGGTTATTTGACTACACCTAGCATTTAACCAACATGTAAGTAGAGGTAGGTAGGCATTTGCATCCATTGTATATACCATCTGCATATCATGATAGCATAGTATAGCTTCATTTTCATATTGTATTATTCCATTATGTATATATGTATGCTCATATCTTAGATTAGATATGCTCTTTATTTTATCATATATGAACAAGGGGTGATATCACCACCCTAAGGATTATTAATACATTTTGTTGAGATTTAGAAGGCACAAGGCATACCAGAGATGTTGAGGTTCTCATGTGCTCTACAGTGAGCACATGTCCCCGAGTTGGAGCCAGTTGTTATCCCCTACCCTAGGGATAACTAAGGAGATCACATCTCAAGGCCCACAGGTCCTAGACATGGAGTGTCGAGAACTGGATAACTTGAGCATGGCCCTAGAGGGCCCCTCTTTTCTTCTATGCAGCCTATTTATTAGCAGCAACAATGTCCATCCCACCATCCTGGTCCTAAAGTAGCAGTAACTCTTGCTCCATGAGGTAATGAGTCTGGGTATCATGGTATGTGTCACTCTGATTCTTGAAGCACTTGAATATGTTACATTGAATTCTCCTTCATTTCATAACGTTTGCTTGGAAATTATGTTGTTTGACTTGTTCTTGGAAGGGTGACATGATTCCCTAGTAAGTTGATCTCCCTTCAGGATGGGTTGCCACTGGGTGGGTTTGTGAAAGGTCATCATCCGTTCCCTCCATACTTACCACTTTCCATCTTTATTCCTCTCATCTCCCCCTACCTTTGTTCGGGCATTGGGATTTTCCACACTAGGAAGGGTTGTCCTTGCCTTGTGGGAAGAAGGGGTTAAAGGCCCAGAGGGTAAAAGTAGTTGGCAAGAGTTAAAAGCCAAAGATGAAACCTTTGAGATGATTCGCCCAGGGATTCCCGAGAAAGCAATAAAAAGCTTCTTAGTAAGAAAAGTGAAACCATAAGATAAATAAACACTCAAGGTATTAGTTGGTGGATAGGAGTTCTCATCACTAGCCAACCTGTTATGACCATGAGCATGTACCGGTATGACACTACCATCTATCTGGTCACCAGGGTAGTGGCTCTTGGTGGCATAGCCAAGAGAAAGGGGGTCTCATCACGAGCTATCCTTCTCATCTCCATGAAATGTTTGTGGATAATGTTATCACCTCTCGTCACCAAGCCAGGACAGTGTCCCTCAACTCTTCCCTTGAAGCATAAAAGCAAAAGATCAAAAGAAATGAATCTAAGAATAAAAGAAAATGAATGGGCTAAGAAACAATGGCATCCATGACAAGGTGTAGCTCGCCCTCTACAAAGGCACCCACAGGTAAGATTTACATTTCCCTGTTATCACTGCACCCTATGCCCAAATTCTTACCCCGCGCCACCTCATACACTTACATGACCTAGATTGGTTCTCACCTGGGAAACACCCCAAACTTAAGGAGGATTAGCCCCATAGGACACCCTGATACCTTCTCCAAACTTGACTTGTTAAATTGCATAACATCTTTGAGCATTTGTCTCAGTAAAGGGGGGTTTGATGCACATGTTTGGGCAATTTAATTATTGAATGTGATTTTCATGTTATGATCCCTTATGAACCCCTTGAGGGTGTACTTATTGTTGTTGAGGGACCTTGCCCGGTGGACACATACACATGGGGGAATGATTAGCTCAGACCTTCATGGGGCTGAAAACCCACAAATGGATGTTGTAACCCCAACCAGGGGAAAGAAGACATCAGATATTTGCACAAGGAAGAAAGAAAGGTGTTTCCCTTGGAGACACCCTGGCAGGCCTAGACCCAGGGGGATCCTGCTCTTCCACCTAGACATTGACCTTTGAGATCCCATGACATCACCATCATGACCCTGAATGTCATTCGGAGCTAGGGTTTGCATTTTGAGGGCAGTTGTGAGCTATTTGGCACGTGTGGGCATCATCCAGGGCCTTCGAAGGCCAAACGTTGAGCATTTGGATCCCAATGTTCTACCTTAGGGGTTCAACGTCACCCTAGAAGGGCATGACATAACCCTTGGAAGTGTTTTTAGATGCTAATTAATTTTATTTATGTCTAATTTGAATTTATTTGTAAATTGGCCAGGTCGACCTTTATTTGACATGAAATTAATTAAAGGTCACCAGTTTTGTATAAATAAACAAAAAGTACATTCATTTTTACATTAGAACTCCTCACACAAGAGGAGAGGTCTGAAATTTGTGCCGTAGTTAGGGCTAGTGGCTGAAATTGTGAGGCACACTCTTATATAAGGCTGATTTTTTGCAAGTGGATCAATCTTGGAAGCTTTTATGGTGATCTTGCATGGTATTTTCATGATTATTCTTGGTGCAAGTAGGTAAAATATGCATGTTTTGTCATTTATTGAATGGTTTATGTATGGTTTTATTTTCTCATACAATATTATGAAATTGCATGATATACTTAATGCTTGAAGTAAGAAACTTAAATTGCTACTTTCTTACTTTCTATTTGCCAAGCTTTTTATTGAATTGATCTAGTAACTAGTGAAACCCTAGAGCCCTAGTTTCCTAGCACTCTAAGGTTTTCACCTAGTTAATTTTGCCTAAGTTCTTATCCCATAAGAAGCCTAAGGAGAGCAAGGTGCTAGGGCCTAGAATTTCCTACACCCTAGTATCTTGTTTCTTGAGCAAAATGCATAGGGGGACTTAAGTTACTACTTCTCCTATGCATTCTCCCTCTTAGACTTTTGTGCACTATCAAAAATTATTTGCATCCTTAGAAGAAGTCGTCCACTTGACTCCAGAAGCCCTGGAAGGCACTAGTTCTAGCCTCTCTCTTACTGAAGGATTGATCGAACACTCAAACTCTCTTCCTTGAAGCTTTTGCTAACTTCTACTAACTATAAACTAGACTAATTCACTAGTTAACTTGTTGTTGTTGCAAATCACTGCTACAGCCATACCAATCTACTTTAATTTGTTGCATACACCTACATAAATTGCATCTAACTCACTCATATATTGCTTGTGATAATTTCCAAACGATCTACTTGATAAATGCTAAGATTAAATGATGTTTTCTTGCAATCCTAAGCACTAATACTTGTTGTTGTTACAAAAGATTGCTACAACCATCTAACTGCAGCAAATTCTCTGCAAAACTAACATTTAAAGCTAGCTAGACATTGCTAAAATTGCTTGTGACAATTGATTATCATTATGCCTAGTTAAAGTTGCCTTTTCATTGTCTTTTCAAGCAATTCCAAGGCATATTTTTTGCAGCCGTTACAAAATACTTATTGTTGTTGTAAACTTTCATATTGTTGCATATTTATATCAGCTAGCTTATTTTTCAAAGGTTCATGGTCTTATGAAGCAATAACATCATTTGGTACTTGAAAGTTGCCATGTTTTTCCTTTGTTGTCTTGTTCTGGGCAAGTACACTTCATTTTCACTCTTGCTTCATCTCCCAAAGACCTAAAGAACCTTTTAACTTGAGTGACCAGTGAGAGGGGGGTATTCTTGCATCCTTGCTTTAGTTTCATCAGCCTTTTAGGTCACTGGGGACATCTCCCCTAGGGTAATCTTGTTATACTCCTAAACATAAAGGGGTTTTCTATTAAGGTGACAGTGATAGGTCACCCCCTTGTTACACCAATCTTGCCTCACTTGCCTTGGGCTTTGGGAAAGTATAGATTGTGCAATAACAGGAGGAAACCTTGGATACGATAGATCCTCTTGAAGAAAAGAGAACAAAGCACTATGCACTAAGGATCAAACCTCTTGTGATGAAGAGGCAATGGAGGGGCATGTCCATAAGAAGAAAGAAGAATTATGATAAAGCGCAACATATTGAGGCACCGTTATATTTGTTCCCGCTTGGTGAAGGCGTGATTGTCCAACTTTTCTCTCCCCCTGCACATGACGTTGAAGAAGCGATCAATATCGATGATGAAGAATTTGAAGATCCAGTTGAAACCACCTTAGCCTCTGTCATTCCTGCATACAAAGACAAAGAGATGGTCATTTTTAATCAAAATGATGGTCTTATGAAAGAACCCTTCGATATGGTTGATGAGCATATAGACACTTTCATACAGACTGGTAGACGCGGGTGGGATTTTGGTCATCTGATTTTTGTTAGAGACCCCATTTACGACATTGAGGGTAGCCCTCAAGAAAAGGGTTTTGAGTTGTCATATTCAAAGGACTACTTTTCATGCGTATATGATTCATATGTTTGGCAGCCTGATGATGACATAATTACAGATTTATTCAATGACCGGTCGCGGCATTTTCAGGATGATTTTCAGTTATCCCTTGGGACCTATGATGCATATCTTTTGGGGAATGCATACTTGTTGTATGAGGACTCTCATCTACCTTCGTCCTCAATTTTGGAAGAATACCAGGACAAAACCATCTCAGAGCAATCAAAGGCTCACTCTATAAAAATGAAGTATTTTCATATTGAGGATTTCTATAGGGATTCACAAATGAAGAGGTTGTGTTCTTCTTTCTCTAGACCTAAACCATGTCCCTTACCTCATCCCTTCTTGTCAGGGAAATAATGAGGTCTTATTGGGATCTCGCGTTTCTTCTCGGTCTTCGGGAAGCAGCAATCATGTCAATGAGGATGAAGATGAGCCATCGTCTACATATAGTAGCCATATTCAAAGATGGATTGATCAGGCTTATGGTTACACCTTCAAGCATGATGATCAGGCTGATGGTTTCTCTTTCCAACAGGATTTCCTCCCTCCCACCCATCTCCATGAGTTTCATTTTATGATTGATTGTACATCTATTTATGCTCATGATCATTATGTGCTAGACTTATCTTTGTTGTTTCACATGATTAAGCACAGGGGGTGATACTTTGATGAGATGATCAACTCGTTGCACTAGTTGTATGAATTCACCGGACATCACTTATTGCTTGATCTTCAGTGCCCCAACGCCCCAGGTAAGTAGGTAGGTCATCTTGCTTTCCTTGCATTTGCATCTTGATTACTCATGTTAGATTAGATGCATTTGATATTTCATTTTGTTCTACTTGCATATTGATTTCATGATTAGTTTAGAAATTAAAAAAAAAATGCTAATTTTTTTTTCTAGATTAGTTTTCATTTTGATTTTGATGTATATGCACGAAGGATGATAGAACCACCCTAGATTTTACGGTTTCTTGTTTCAGTGTAGGCACATGTCTACCAGGAGATGTTGTGGTTCTCATGCACTCTATGACGAGCACATGTCCCCAAGTAAGAGCCATATGTTATCCCCATTTTGTGGGATAACTAAAGAGATGATGTCTCGAGGCCCTCAAGTTGCAGATATAGAGTGTCAAGAGACCACATGGCTAGTAGTGTCCACTTGCACATACGGAAGCTCACTCTATCACCACATTTTGATCCATTGTCAGGGCATCCACCACACCAGCTAGCTTCTGGAAGGTAGATGGGTCTTGCTCCATGTAGTACAAGTAAGGTATTGTGGCAGGTAATCACCCTAATATTTGAGGCATTTAAACATGTTGTATTTAAGTTTCTTTTGATTATAGAACACTTGCTTGGACATTATGCTTTTGACCTTGTATCACCTTGGTGAGTGTCATAGATTTCCTAGTAAGTGGCCAACCTTTGGGGAAGGTTTGCAACTGGGGGTCCCTTGAGGGGATATCGTACCATTCCCAACCATACTTACCACTTTCCTCTCATTACATTCCCATCATATTTCCCTCTTCTAGGGCCTTTGACTTTAGTGACCCAAGAAGGGAATGTACCTCTTTTCATGGGAAGAAGAGGCTAAAGGCCTAGAGGGATTGTTGTTGGCTAAAAATATAAAATCCTAAACATAGAACTTCCAGATGCTTCGCCCAGGGATCCTCGAGAAAGCAATGAAACGCTTCTCTATAATAAATGAGGGACCTACAAAAATAAATGATAGTGAATTCTTAAGGGGTTAGTTGGAGGGTGGGAGGTCTCATCACGAGCCGACCTATCAGGATCATGGGTATTTAGCGGTATGACATTACCATCATCTGGTCACTAATCTAGGTTAGTGGTTCTCAATTACACAACTAAGAGAAATGGGGTCTTTGTTAATATTATGGTAGCTTCAGGAGGTATGAACCTCTATTGTGACCTATGACGAGACTAGAATCCTCCAGAAGGAAGCAAAGAATTGAAGGAAACCCTAGACAAGTTGTCGACTGGACAAATACATTTAAAATGAATTTATTGATACCCAGAAGGAGAAGTCGGCCCCAGTTAGCCTGCCCAGTTCACTATAAATACAGGGTGCCAGTTCTCATTATTGATCATCTCAGCAGTTGCAGAGAGAGCCAAATCTGCGCAGGCAATTGCAGTTTTGGTGTGCAAGTTTCTGGGAGAGCTGGGAAAGTGAGCGCTAGCTTCTGGGTGGGATCATCTGTTCATCTTAGTTTCTATTCTTGCTTGGCGCATTAGCTCTTGGCTATTGGATTGCTACCAGGATTCTCTTCTCGGTCAAGGTCAAGGTGCTCGGAGGGTGGCTTCGATCTGTGGTTGGGTGACGAAGGTATCATCAATGGTAAAACGAGCACAATCTTCTATATTCTAACAGGTTATGCGCCCACAACCCTTCAGTCAGCCTAAAACGCTGGAAGGAAACATAGCCGCTAGATATTGAGCTTGTTGAGGAACTGCCACTAGGGTTACTAGCAGGAGCAGTTTCCAAAGCACTGCAGCTAGGGTTACTAGCAGAAGCAGTTGCAGAAACCCTAATTCTCAGATCTGACACCTTGTGATGAAGCATCTCGCTCAAGGAGAAGATATTCAGATGCGCCCTAACTCAACGCACCTATTGGCTCTCTCAGAAGACATAAATGACGAAGTTGAAGTTTTGGATCAAGGCATGACCAGTTACCAGTCAACCGAAGACATGTGTGAAACAATCAGTCTCTTACACTACTCAACACTTACCGGGACAATTGAAGACGATATGTGGATAATCGACAGTGGAGCTTCCAAGCACATGACGGGAGATCAAGATAGACTCTCAAATCTAAATGAGAGAAAGACATCGT
>SNQJ01S0087964.1:15711-31071 GCA_010110895.2 Picea sitchensis | reverse complement strand
AACTCTTCGATAGTCTCCAAGAAATTCTTGATCTCAAGATCATCCTCAAACACCTTCCAATGCTTGACATTGTCAGGTATGGAGGGCCTGTATTTTACTTCTACATCATACCTAAGCTTGGGTGGCAAGGGTACTTTGAAATTGCTTGCTGATGTAGCCAAGGAATCTGCCACTGTGTTTTCCTCCCTTGGGATGAAAGAAATGTTAAACGCTGAGAAGAAACTGTCAATTAGGTACCATACCTCATTTCTATAACTCCTGAGTCGAGGATGCTTGGCCTGATAAGCGCTTCTGATCTGATGGACTACCAATTCAGCATCTCCGAACACTGCTACCTCTTGAATTCCCATTCCCATTGCGGCTCTTAATCCTAGGATAAGAGCTTCATACTCTGCCACATTGTTAGTGGTTTCAAATTCCAACTCATATGACAGGGATATGGTCTCCTGAGCAAGTGACACAAAAACCACCCCAGCTCCAGCGCCTTCTCGGGAATAGGCTCCAACAATTTTTTTTTCCAAATTGGGGTGATGGAGGGAGAAAATTTAGGGGAAACAGTGGGCTACTTTCTGAGTTTCAGAGGAGGCTCGGGGGCATGGGTGAGTTGTAGTAGACTGGAGCCTAAATCAGTGTCCAAGGCAAAGATGGGATGATTGGTAGGGTTGGTTTCATCACTGATTATGTAGGCCAATTGGGCTTCCCTGTATAGTCTTCTGTGCTCTCCTTCGAACACTGGGATAGTAGCATATGTGAGGTCCATTTGCAAGGTTCCCCCTAGTCTTTTTATCCAATATATTGACAACAACATACCGAACTTGGGGGGAACATCGGCCACTACAATATCCATAACCACACTTTTCATGGGCAGTTGAAACAAGGTCACAACTAGGTCTTTAATAACTCCAAGACACTGAACTCTCCTGGAGTCAAAAGAATAGAGGTCATGATAGGCTCGGGTAACTTCTAGCCCCAATTCTTCCATGACAGTTTTGTGCATGAGGTTGTGAGAAGCGCCTAAGTCCATCAAGCAATTGTGCAACACTTTATCATGTATGTTTAGGAATGTGTAGAAGGGAGGGGATGAATCATCTCTATCTTCTACCATGGGACCTAGGACAACAACTAGATTTTCATCTTGGAGGTTTATGCAGTCTGCGGGAAGGTATGAGGCTTCAAATTGTAAAAGCTTAGAGAAGCATTTTTTAAATTCCCCATGTTTAATTAGCTCGGTGAGGGGCACAGGGATTCTGATATTTTGAATTTCATGCTCAAAATTAAAATAAGATGTAGGCTTTGGAATTTCTCTTATTTTAGGAACATGATTGTGGACAGTGGGAGAGAGGGGTTGAACCTTCTTACCTCTGTGAGCGTTTGCTACTTCACTAGCAGGTTTCTCTGTTCTAGTGGACTGCTCAGGAATATCAGGTGCTATTGTCTTTTTGTCGGACCTCAGGTTATACCTGCCTCAGCCGCCGCTAGTCTTTTCTCCCTTGATCAATTCATTTAGTTAACTATCCATAAGAGACTCCTCATATGCTAATTGAGTCATATGAGGAAAAGGGGGAGTCTCTCTGAAGCAATGGATCTTAGGCTCAAGTTCACCTGCTTCCCCTTCTTCATCTTCGGCCAAAAAATTGTTCTGTAAGGGGGCCTGAATTCTTTGGTCTTCTTTGTCTCTTCCCCTTTCTCTGTGCATAATTGGGGGAGCGATATTGTTTGGCCTCCTGAAACCTCCTTTGATTTCGGTGCTCCGAGGGCCCTTGTTCATTTGCTTCCTTTCCACCTTCAGTCTCTCCATCTCTTCAGACAGAAACTTCATCATCTGGGTCAGTTCATCCACTTGAGTGTGGGGCAACGATGGGCCGGAAGTTGAGGCTTCGGACTTTCCCTTTCTTCTGTCTGCGTCAGCCTTGCTCCTCAGTCTGTCAGCTTCTAATATGTTGGATTCTACTTCTATGGCCGCATCTTTCATTTGAGCTAAGGAGGTGGCTCTTCTTTCCCTCAATAAAAGGCAGAAATCAGGGCCAAATGCACCAGCATAGGAAATTTGGGCGGAGGCTTTTGAGGGCTTTATCTCTGCAGGAATCTTATTATACATCTTATTGAATCTTTTGGAGAAGTCAGAGACAAACTCTCCTTCCATTTTCTTCAGAGACCCAAACTCTGTCATGTAATACATGGAATCCTTCCTATCTCCCCACTGCCTCAGGAAAACACTATCCAAGGCTTCAATTCCAGCAATAGATCCGGGGGTCAACCCTCTAAACCATTTCCTCACCTCGCCATCCAGGATCTGGATGAAAAATCTCATCCAGACATCTTCATTTTCAATGTTTAGGTTGTCTGCATAACTGTAGAAAGTAGATAGGTTCTCTTCCGCAGTTACGTCCCCTTCCCCGGTGAACTTGGGCATGTATTTCAGGTAGTCTCCAGCAGGGAGAGGATTCATAGGATGGGGTAGGATTAAGGGAGCATATCTAGCAGTGACTATGGAATCCATTCTATTTAGAGGGGGATTAGCACCAGCCATAGGAATATTAGGTGGAGGAGAACTAGGAGGAGAAGGGGTTCGCGAAGGGGCTACCGGGGATGAGTCTTGAAGTGGAGTGGGGAACAAGAGAGGATTCAAGGAGAATGCTAACGAGTTCAAGTTAGTAGGTGTTCCTCTTTATGCAGGAGTGGGGAAATATTCTGTAGTCCCGGGTCCACGCCAAGGAACAACTTCAGTGGAAAGAGGAGTGACAAGGATTTCTCCCTCCAATCCCAGATCAGGAGGGGAAAACTCAGCAGGAACACTCCCAAAATTCAAGAAATGGAAAACCTCTGAAGGAGGTCTATTAAGAAACTGAGGAGGAGAAAAAGGAGTTCTCACAGAAGGAGATGGTGGATTACCTGTTTCGGCGATGGAAACTTCTTCTACAGAGCTCTTTCCTCTTCTGAGAACCACCTCTAGGTCGACTGCAGGTGTAGCTAGAGGCAGCTGTGGATGAGACCGCGTGTGTCTTCCTCTAAAAGCCACAATTAATAGAGAAGGTTTTCCCCAGCGGAGTCGTCACAATGGAGTCGCCAAGTGCACAACAACAATATTGATAACTCTGATATCTGATGCACCTTCAGAATCAGTTGATCGTTGTCGTTCAATCCCGGGGAAAATATTCAATTTCGTCCCCGGCAATGGCGCCAGAAATGTTAGCGTCGGAAGTCACTCTTGGATTGCTTGCAGGAGCAGAGCCCAACACCCATCAGTTTTATGTCACGATAGTTTTAATGGGATGATAAAATGGAGGTAGAGACGCGAGGAAATATCATTCTAACTCAGGGACTGGGTCTAGCATGTATGGGACAAAGGAGGTCTTGATCTAACTTCAGTCAGTGGGTTAATTAAAAGATGAGCAGGTGGAAGACTTGGTAAAAAAGGTGAAAAAACAACTTTGGGCAACAGGCTTTCAGCGGTTTGCAGAAGAAAGACTCTGAATACAAGATCCTCTTGGTTCAGGGTCTCAAGAAACTGAAAGGGGACTTGACTGGATCCTCCAATTCGAAGTCACTCAGTGTTGGGAAAATCACAGGAACTGATTAGAAACAATGTGACTTCTACAGTGATCCAACCTACATCATCCTATATCAGCTACAACCTGACTGGATCCTCCAATTCCGAGTTGTTCTAACGCAGTGTAAACAGAGACGTGAAAGAAACTGGCATTCATAAGACAAGAAGTCTCAAACGTTCATACATAACCAGAGTATCAGTGCTTCATTAAAACTTTACAACCGGGAGCTCTGCTCAACCATCGATAGATACAGAAATTGCGAAAACTCCTTCATATACTCAAAACAACAACAACAAAAAAATCGAGACGTTGCATTAAAACCATTGCGTCAGCATGGCTTCTGACAATCTGCAGCTGCTGTCTCTGAATGATCGTGCAACTTATGGCAGATGCAATCGAACTCCTGACAGTTCCGTGGGTGAATCGACGTGCCTTCAATTCGTGGCCGGACTTTCCCATTATGGCAGAGGCGATGTCTAACCACCACCAACTACTTCAATAACTGCTTCATTGGGATTGAGGATGGCCCGACCAAATTGGCACCTTTGGGACATGGACGGCCCCTCGCGCTGCCACCTAGACTAAGTGTCCTGCCTGATGAAAAGGCGTGCTGGCCAGTGCGAAGGATAGGGTGCATAATGGGAGTGGTTGTGCCAACATTGTGAGGGTGAGGTAAGAAGTGATGAGGTGTGAGGGAGGTTACAGGGGAAGAAAAATTGCGGAAGGAAATAAGTGGAGGGGATAGGAGATGAGATATGATGGACACACTTTTAGTGGGAGGCTAACGTGGAAGGGAGCAGAACACGTGGAAGGTGGTGAGTGGATGATGAGATGGACTAAAAGAATGTTGATGGGGGGACACATGGCAACCGGGGAGAAGGGCCCACGTTGATTTAAAATAGAGAAGCTGAGAAGGATGGGATCGCCTGATCGTCGTTGATCTGGGCGCTTTGATCTCGGCCGTTGGGAAGNCGTTGAAGAGGTGCACCCCCGATTCCGGACCCCCCCCTTCTGCTTAAAGGTAGAAAGGCGAGGGGGCTCCGGAATCCGATGCGCACTGTTGATCCGGGCGCACGAAATCCTGCCATCCAGAATTGATATCCATTTAAACATGGACGCATTTGCATCTCGAACTTAGGACAAGTGGGATTTTTACCCATTCCTTCACATTTTAACCCCCCCTTACCAGAAATATCGCTAACACCAACACACTCCAATTCTTCTGAACGCCAAAATCCAAATAATTATGATCTTATGACATGCGTCTCCTTTAATGAATGGTCTGGATGAACTCCAAACTTCAAGACTTCAAGGATTTTCTCCTTAGCACCCTCTATTTCTCCTGAATGTCGAATTCCTGAATAAGCCAATCTGCGGACACGTGTCCCCTGTAACGAATAGTTTGGATTAATTTCGGACTTCGGTACTTCAAGATTTTTCACTCTAGCACACTCCATTTCTCTTGAAGTTCCGAACTTACGAAATGCTGTGAGATATATGACTCACNAAGCCAATCTGCGGACACGTGTCCCCTGTAACGAATAGTTTGGATTAATTTCGGACTTCGGTACTTCAAGATTTTTCACTCTAGCACACTCCATTTCTCTTGAAGTTCCGAACTTACGAAATGCTGTGAGATATATGACTCACAACCACTTGCACACAGATCTGACAATTGAAATCCTCTTTTCATCTCTGTGCTTTACCTTTTGTTCTTGACTGATCTAATGGCTCTGATCTATCTTCGGTCGATCCAATGGTCAAGTACTTCTCCCCAAAAGTACGGTGTAGATCCACTCTAGGATTTCAGAACTTCAGGCTTTAGCCCATTTTTATCTATAAAACATAAACTTTGCCAAAGTCATGAATTCTGAAGGACTTGCATGTTAACTCTGATGCACCTTTTCTAGACTTGACGGCTGGAAAAGTTGGCCCTTCCCTTGCATAGATCTTACGCCCCAACATCAAACCTTGCGGCCCAACACAATGATTGTTGTGGTTTCTTTCTCTGTTGCAATTCCATAAGCTGTTATACCTCTTAAGCTTCATAACGCAACAAATGTATTCTATTGGTACCCATGAGTGCTCCTAACTCATATTTGTCTGTTTTGACAACAATTCGCTCTGAAACCTTTGTTTCATTAACCACTTAGACGACCCATCCAGGCTCAATGTTGAAACCATGGCTCTGATACCAATTTGTAACATCCCCAACCACCAACAGGCCTTGAAACATCACTTCACAAACGTCTGTCTTTTCTCTGATATATATATATATATATATATATATATAATGCAATTTTAACCAAACATAAACATTATGTTCATACACATATTCTTGCGGAAGCGACAATAACACATACAAATTTAATTGAAGATTTACGTTCTGCTATCAGATATAATAATGCAGAAACAATAGTAAAATCATACATGCAGTAATCACAGGAAAAACCCATAAATATAATAGCATATATAAATACACAACATGTAACCAAACTTGTTAATTACAGTACACCAACTGTGTGCATACCTTCCATGAACCTCCTAGCCTTATACCACACAAATCATCACTCTCAGCAGTGGATCACCCCCGAGCTGGGACTAAACTCCACCGGGCAAGGGATTCCTAGGCTAGGTAGGGACAACAAGAAGATTTCACAGTACAAGATGAAGGATTTCCTCCAAGGAGCCACTTACGCCCACAACTCACAGAATCTCATTCCCCACATGCTTGTCCCACCCCAGGATTGTATACCTTCACTGTCACACAGTCCATCGGCTGCTACACCTCCCTTTCCTTGGGATTAAACAATAGCCTGGATCATGAATTCTCAGAGCTCTGTAGCTCCTATTTTACTTCCTCGAAGAGAGATCACTTCCTCATAACACTCTCTCACCTAGAGATATTTTCTCACAGGCCTGACAACCTGCTTCTTCATTCCCACTCCTCAGCACATGGTAAGGTGATGACAACAACATAAACTGAACATGAGGGAAAATGGTGAAACACAAGCAAATTGCAGAGTGCAGGTTCAGTAATATATTGGTTCGAGCTTGTGCAAAGGTTCAGGTGGTTGAGGTATTCATCAATGGGTGGCTGGCTCACTGTGTGACTGCTCAGTGCATGGGTGCGTGGGTGAAAAACGGGCTAACAGATGGCCAACCTGGTTAGAATGGTGAGCATTGTCAGAATGCAAAATCCTATGAGAGACGGAATGGTGAGTGCGAACTTGTGAGGAAATATGGCCAAAATTCTCATCGAACCCCCACAATGGTGGAAATTCCCACATAAATATGCATGTGTCCTGGGTGACACTTGGCTCTCCAGGAGCACGTTTCACTCAACTTGGAACAAGTTCCGCCCCCCCAAAGGAACTTAGGATAAATGGGTTTAATTCCCAACTTTAGTATTTTTTAGGAAATACATTATAATATTCCCTTGGGTTAAGCCCTCAAGCTTATCCCCTCTTTCCTAGACTCACAGCCCCATCCCTTTCCCTACCGAGTGGAGTTCAGTCCCCCACAACTATTTCTTTGTGGTCGGTATACACGCAATGATGTTGTTTATATCAATAATATCTTCATGATTACATATAAAAAATTAGGCCCATTGGCCCTAACATCTAGGCTCTCCAGCCTAATAAACACATAAGCCTACCAACTTATAATTACCTGACTCACCAACCTACAAAAAATGTTACATTCATAATTACAACTGGGGATTGACCTTGGGATATTATAATCGACCTTATTTTCCACCATTATTGGACACCTCAGAGATCATTGAACAAATGACACCAACAAAGATCAACCCTGAATGCATGGAACAAGCATCCACTGATAATATAGTGGACACACAGGTCAAGGGCACTCGCCAATAGAGGATCCAACTTTATCGGGTTGTCAAGGCAGGGCAGCTCCTACACCAAGGAAAGTGGCTCACCCTCGACCAAATATAGCATAAGTTTCCTCACCTGATGGGGGAACTCAATGCAATGGAGACCATTGCTTCCTATGGGGGGAGGATTGATCTAGGTGGATATTGGTGGCCAACCACCTATTCCAGCTGGCTCCTCTTATCTATTTTTGGTTCAATATGTTCTTCTGTACTTATTTGTAATTGTGGGTTCTACACTTCTGGGGATGTATGAATCCATACACATATTCCAAGTGGATATTGATTACTTCTCACCTAATCCAACTGGCTTATTTTGTATGTTTTCATGTCATCACATCTTGTTGTACTTCCAAGGTCGTTTTGGAGGCCTAAACAATGTTTTTTTGGCTCGCCATAGTCAAACTATAGATAGAGTCATAGTTTGAAGGGGTAATGTGTAGTTATTTGAAAGACCTTTCCAACGAGTAATCACGCGCCTAAAATAGAGGTCATATGAACAAGTTATGACCCCAAGAAGTTGAAGTACCAACTTACCCATAGGGGCCCACATAAATTTTGGTGTTTCACCTCCTAGGGTTAGGTTTTTGGATGTCTAGGGTTTTGGCATTCATGAGTAATATAAAAAAGGCCTTTGGAGCCTCATTGTAATCATTCTGCTCATACAAATGCACATAGAAGCCACATCTCTTCTCAGAGATAGATACCACCATTCGAGTAAGTGTTTTAGCTCTACAGTTTTACAGTTTCAGCCTATTTCATTCATTCAATGGAAGATATTTTTCGTTGGATATATTTGTTGTTCTTCATATCCCTATGTTTATTGTATTCAGTCTGTTAATCATTTCGTTCCACTCCTAAATCCCGATCACAAGCCCCCATGGAAAATACAAATATAAATACACATTACCCAAGTGTTTAATCACAAAAATTACTATATATGTCCCTCACTCACTTCACCATTTATTTTCATTCTCATTCATGCAAGGGAATTTTTATGCACTTTTTGATATTTTGGGTGTTATGAAGGTGAAGGAATTCTATGCTATTGCACCACATTTGTGAATGGATTTTTGGCCATAATTGTACATTTTTGGTGGAATTTCTCTCACAATAAAGTATCAATCCCTATTTTGATTTATAATTGCATTTATTGTCAACTTATGAGAATTTAATGAGTAGTTCTTTGTGGGGATGGAAACCTAAATTGTTTGCTTCACTATAGCATCAACCATCTAGATTTATTATATACCACTTTATTGTTACCTTTCATTGTATAAAACATCTCTACAAATGTTGATGGTGTGCCTATTACTTGTTAATATTCATGTCAAATTATACCACATATAATGTATTCCATGTATTTTATGTACTTTCCTCAGTAGAATATTGTTGTAATAGATATATAGATCATATGGCTTCCAATGGAGAGACACTATTAGAAAATGGTGTTAGACGTAGGGAAAGAGGTGAGTTCAAGTTAATAAAAGTAAGTGTAAAGATGTAGTAATTGATGATTGATATTTGTAGTTAGAGGAGGTCCATGGCTATAGTTTTGGGACCTGTGGCTAGGTTATAGTGTTAATGTTGGTTGTGGAGATTGATTATATTCTTGATTCAGAGGTTTGTTTTAGCCATGCTTGGTCCCCATTCCCTAACGGGGGGTGGGGGGGCTTCCCCCCCCCCAAAATTGTCGCTAGGGGGGTCCATGGGGGGGCGACGACAATTTTTATAGCCCCCACGTGGCAGGGGATTCAGGGGAAGAGAAATTTTGGGAAAAATTGCCTTATTAAATATTGTAATTTCATAGTCAATGTGGATTGTTCATTACAAGGTCGCATATCTGACGATAGAATTTATTTTAGGGTTTTTTTCCTTAGAAGGAAACCCTCTTTTATGATGGAATCATATTGCGACTGTGTATTATTGCGAATATTGTATTCTGAGAGAGGATACTATGAGAGAAAGAAGAGGAAGTTACAACGAGTGTGTTGTAGGTTATATCCCTTCATTTTGCTGGATAGTAATAAGGAAGGACCTGGAAATTTCTCTGGTGGACATAGCCCACACCGAGTGAACCACGTATATCTGTGTCTCTATTTTATTATATATATTTTGTGTTTTATTTCCACATTTGTTTTATTTTATTGCTCCGTTTCTAGTTTTCTAACAGTTAATGGGAAGGTTTTAGGCCAAGATTTTGGTGACAATGGATGTCGACATAGAATTGGTGGACTATGACAAGGAATTAATCTCTAAGGATATAATATTCATACAATCACCTGGGATATTTGTTCTTATCCATAAATTTCAATACAGGTTGGAGGATCATGTGGACTCCACTAAGAAATTTATTGGCAGTCGACAAGAGGGTTTGTCAAATAAATCTATTGGCTACATTGTAGCTCAATCCTGTCAGGATATTGACAGAGGTTCACATGAGGTGGCGAGTAGCTCGAGGACAGTTGAAGCTAATTGAGCCAAAGGTGACCATTTTTCATGGGTTCATCACTCAGTGAACTTGTGACATAGTGCCTGTGTTCGTGGGATATTAAATAATACCCATAACTTCACCAGATATTGATAAATACTTCCAAAAATCCTTTTATTGAACCCCCATCGCAATACATCTTTCCAATAAAATAAACCCCTATTTTAACTAGATTCCCCTTTTTATACCCCCATAATACTTATAAACCCTTTGAGACCGCACATCCCCCCCAATACCTACAATATATTGACCTTATTTTTCATAATTAAAAAATCTC
The DNA here is from genome assembly GCA_010110895.2 of Picea sitchensis. Taxonomy (NCBI): domain Eukaryota; kingdom Viridiplantae; phylum Streptophyta; class Pinopsida; order Pinales; family Pinaceae; genus Picea; species Picea sitchensis. The sequence continues at coordinate 20,857 of SNQJ01S0087964.1, read as the reverse complement.
CTTTATGAATGAACATGATAAGATATTGGTCAATAGGGTGAAGCCCCCATGCCATTTGGGTTTGAGTTTTTCAATTGGGGAAGGATGTTTTAGAGTGGAGGAGAAGGTTAGGTCTATGAAATGTATGGATGGTTTTCCTAGCATCAAAGAACCTATAACTATGGTGGGAAATGAAGGTTTCATCAGAGGCCAATTAGATATGAGTTTATTACAAGGGGTTTTACCTTTGATCCTAGTTCGAATCCACTGAGGAGAAAGAGAAGGGTTGTCAAAATTCAAGGAGGGGGAGATTCTTTAGTTGTAGGAGAAGACATAAGGGTGGATCAAATATTGGATTTAGCAGGGAAAATTTTGGTAGGAAAGTTTCTAGGACGATAGGTGGAGATGGATTAGATCTGAAGGTTAGTGAACGAAGTGTGGTTCCAAGTGTTGGGATATGGACCAACTTTTAATCTATTTTTGAGAGGACAGTTGGGTTTCATCTTTCATTTGGTGGAGGACATGGATGTATTTCTTAAAGGTATGTGGTTTCTAGATATCTCTATTCTATATTTGAAGCCATGGTTGCCTATGTTTGATACTAAAGATGATTTTTCCAGGAGCACTCCACTATGGGTTAAGTTACCCAATATTCCAATGGAGTTTTGGTTTGAGCCGGTGGTAAGGGCCATAGGGGACATTCTGGTAAATATTATCTTGGTTGATGGTAATTTTTTGACTAGTGATAGATTAACGATGGTTATTTTTCTTATGGAAATAGACATAAAAAAAATTATCTTTGAATCCATGGATTTAGTATAGAATGGGAAGATACATAATCAACCATTGGATTATCTAAATATACCTTTCCGATGTGCTCGATGTCATGAGTAGGGTTATGTATTCAAGGATTGTGATAAAAACACTGCTAGAAATGTCCAGAGGAGGAAGGGTATGATTGTTGGTGAGTTGGCAGGTGCAATAAACCTTGATTTGGATCCCACTTCATCATGATTCAGGGAAGTAGATTATTGATGAAAACTCTATTAATGAGAATTTTGTGAATTTGGGTTGAGAGGAGGATTCTCCTTCTATTCATGGGAGTCTTTTGATAGGGGATCTCTCCATTCCCCTCATTAAATGATATAGGATATTTGTGAACCTGGTAATGAGTAAGGAGGATTTTATGTCCACAGTTAGTGATTATACCCCACCAACTTCTAATAAGATGAATTTTGGTTGTGGGACAAAGCTAGATCCTTTCTCGGGTAAGTTCATTAATACTGGATCTTTTTTTCCCTTTTCTGCTTCTAGGGATGATAAATTGGTTTGTGGTTGGGAGACAAGATGTTAGTTAGATGATATCAGGAATAAATAAATATCCTTTAAGTAATTCATTTCCTTTAGAGCCACAACTAACATTATCCTTCCTTGGGTACTTTGTAGACCTTTCAAAGTATTTGGTTCCTTCTTTTGGGGATTTTCATTTTTTGAAGGGGGAGATTGTCACAAATTCCTCTTCCTCCTTGTCCAGAGGGGGAAGTTTTTATCAATTTAGACCTCAAAATGAGATTGGAGGCATTAATATTTCCTAGTATGAATGGTTGGGGAAAGATTATTTGTTTGAGCTAGGGCCTTCTCATGTGGGGAGAAAATATTATCTGAAAAGGGCTCAGGAGAAGGCCATTAGGGAGATAAACCAAGGTAAACAAAAACTCATTACCAGAGTCCTTAGATAAAAATATTCCCCATTGTGTATTTCCTCCATGAAGTTACCCTCACTTAACATCAGAGGGTGGGGGGGACAAGCCTAGAAGTTGGTCCTGAAGAGGTTGGTGGAGCTTCATCGACCAGTTTGTTTATTTTTACAAGAGACTATGGGGAATGGGGATGTACTAATAGGTGAACTAAGGAAGTCTTTAGGAAATTGGGAATTCCTAGTAGTAAATTCATATGGTTAGTCCGAGGGTATTATTATGGGATGGAACCACAATATTTCTCTGATGAATTATTTTACTATCTCCTTAGGGATGAGTACAAATATTTTAAGCAAAAGTATGGGTCAAGCATTTACTTTTCTCAATCTGTATGGGCCTTATGAGGATAAACAAAGGTTTTGGAAGAGGCTATTTAGCCTTCAATTCCTGAAGTATGATAACTTAACTTTGTGAGGTGACCTGAATTTTACTTTGAGTCAAATAGAGGTTTGGGGGATAGTGCGAGGGTGGACTGCCTTGCTGATTTTTTTGCAAACAGTTTGGAAGAAAGTGGACTGGTAGATTGTGGAACCTTTGAAACTACAACCTACATGGAGTAATAAWTGTTGGGTATGTGTTATATTCTTTGCATGAGTAGTAGTGTCTACGTTGCGTCGAGCACGTAGGGGGTTCAGGGGCAGTGCCCCCAAAAAACAAATTCTTCCTTGGGAAATGTGTCACATATTTAGGTGGATTTTCGACACATGGTTTCTTTTGCTGATGGTTTTCTATTTCCGGTTAAGGAATTAGGGTTGTTGACTAATCCAGATCATTGGGTTAGGGTTTTGGATTCCGCTGTCTCCTATATGTATATTATATTGTAAAAAATGCAACACAATGAATGAATGAATATATAATATGTTGGTTTTCCCAGTTTGGGTTTCTAGGGGAAAAATCTCTATGTAATGTTTGTATTTTCCATTGCATATTTTCTTTTCTTTTACTGAAAATATGTTTGCAGTAAATATTGTACAAGGTTAAAATCTACATTTGCTATCATAGGTTTGTTGGATTCATGGGGACGTCTTTGTGGTCAAGGGTTTGGCTCGGAACTGTGATAAGCCTTGTTACAGTGGGAGCTCTGTGGTATTGATTCTTCAGGTGAAAAGAAATGGCAAGCAATTTGAAGATGGAGATTGAGAAGTTTAATGGGAAAAGTTTTGAGTTGTGGAAGCTCAAGATGGAATATCTGTTGGTGGACAAAGATTAGTGGATCACGGTAGATCCATGTACTGTACCTACAGGAACTTCAACAGATGAATGGAAAAAGTTGGATCGGAAGGCAAAGAGCACAATCCAACTGTGTCTCTTAGATTCAATATTACTGAATGTGTCATAGGAATCTACAACCAAGGATTTATGGGATAAGTTAATAAAGTTGTATCATTCTAATTCCCTAGTAAATAATTTATTCTTGAGAAAGAAGTTGTATAACCTGAGGATGAGAGATGGAGACTCGATTGAAAATCATTTGAACTCCATCAATACTGTGGTAAGTCAGTTAGTATCTGTTGAGATTAAAATTTCAGATGAAGATAAATGTATCAGTTTACTGTGTTCTTTACCAGAGTCGTGGGATAGTCTGGTTGTGTCCATAGGTAGTAATACAACTTCCTTGAAGTTTGATGAAGTGGTCTTATCCTTGTTGTCGAAGGAGATGAGACTAAAGTATATGGAAGGGCAGAGCACATACACATTATTTGCAAGAGGACATTACCAGGAAATAAATAGATCTAAGTTCTCAAGTGGGAGATATAAGTCTAAGGGTAGATCTAAATCTCTCGGAATGTTTGTAAAGGTATGTTGGAGATGTGGAAAAGAAGGGCACTACAAGAAGCAGTGTAGATCCAAAGTAGAGAAAAATAAGGGATCTGAAGAATCTCCTTTTATATAAGAACAAAACTCCAAGGAAGAAGAAGGGGATGGGTACTTGGCTTCTTCAAGCACACATTCATATCATGAGGCATGGTTGGTTGACTCTGGAACATCCTTTCATATGACTCCCCACGGGGAGTGGTTATGCAAACATGAAATGTATGATGGAGGTAATGTTTTCTTAGGTGATGATTCGACAACCAAAATCATAGGACAAGGAAAATTCAAGTTGAGGCTCATAGATGGAAGGATTAAAACACTTCCTGGTGTTCTGCACATCCCAGGTTTGGGTAGAAATTTGATTTATGTAAGAAAAATGGACGATGCAGGGGTAAAAATAATATTTGAAAAGGAAACCTGCAGGATGGTTCGAGGAGCAATGATGTTGCTGGAGGGAGTTCGGTTTGGAACTCTATATAGGCTGCAAGGAAGCATTATGAGTGATGGGTTTAATAGTTCCATTGTTCTTGATATTGGAGTTGAAGAAGAAATAACTCCTACAGTCTCTGGAGAAAAGGTTATGTTGTGGAATCAAATACTGAGGCATATCAAAGAAAAGGGTCTTTGACTACTACACGATAAAGGTATGGTTGAAGGTATGTCTAACTGCTCTCTGGATTTTGATTTATGTGAACATTGTCTATATGGGAAGAAGAATCAAGTAAGATTCCCCTCTAGTGCAATGAGGGCAGAAGGAATTTTATAGCTAGTTCACAATGATGTTTGTGGACTTGTTTCAGTCCCATCATTGGGAAAATATTTTTATTATGTCTCATTTATAGATGACTTCTCAAGGAATACTTGGATATATTTCCTCAGGAAGAAATACGAAGTCTTTGACAGGTTTAAAGAGTTTAAGGATCTGGTTGAGAATCAAACAAAGAAAAGAATTAAGGTGCCAAGGACAGATAATGGCGGAGAGTTATGCGGGAATGAATTTGAAGAATTCTATAAGAAGTGCGATATAGCAAGGAAGAAGACTACTCCATATACACCTCAGTAGAATGGAGTTGCAGAAAGGATGAACAAGACATTGATGGAAAAAGCAAGGTGCATGCTTAGTGGTGTCAGTTTAGGGAAATAATTTTGGGCAGAAGCAGTGGGTACTGCATGTTACCTGGTTAACGGATCACCCTCATCAGTATTGGATGAAAATACTCCACAAGAGGTATGGACTGGTAAGGAACCTTCTCTCACACATCTCAAGGTATTTGGCTGTGATGCATATGTTCATGTTCCAAAGGAAAATATGAGTAAGCTAGATAAGAAGGTTGAAAAGTGTATCTTTATTGGATATAAAGATGGTCTCAAAGGTTATAAGATTTGGAACACTGAAACTAAGAAGGTAGTTTATAGCCAAGATGTAGTATTTAGAGAAATGAAGGGTGTTGTGAAACAGGAAGTCCTACCAAGTAAAAAAGAACCAGAGAAAATAGAGTTTGATTTAAAGGATGATGAATCAAACTCTACAGAAGAACAATAATCAGAAGAAGAAGGTCCTCATACTCCAATATTGAGGAGATCGGTTCGAGAAA
>SNQJ01S0087964.1:0-14200 GCA_010110895.2 Picea sitchensis | reverse complement strand
CCTAGATTGTTGACTATGTAACCCTGTAACCCCCTATATGCAAAGAAAACAACAAGTGGGAGAATGTTGGGTATGTGTTATATTATTTGCATGAGTAGTAGTGTCTGCAATGCGCTGAGCGTGCAAGGGGTTTGGGGATAGCACCCCTGATTTTTTTTCTGCCTCGATAAACATGTCACACATTTAGGTGGATTTTTGACACATGGTTTTTTTTGCCAATGGTTTTCTATTTCCGGTTAAGGAATTAGGGTTGTTGACTAATCCAGGTCATTGGTTAGGGTTTTGGATGTCACTGGCTCATATATGTATATTGTATTGTAAACAATGTAACACAATTAATGAATGAATATAGAATATGTTGGTTTTCCCGGTTTGGGTTTCCAGGGGAAAAATATCTGTGTAATGTTTGTATTTTCCATTGTATCTTTTGTGTTCTTTTACTGAAAATATGTTTGCAGTAAAGATTGTACAAGGTTAAAATCTACAATAATAAGGCTGTAAGGGAAATTGTTCTCAAGTTTTTGGATAGATTCATGGCTCATAATTCAGTTTTTCATAAGGTGGTGAGGCACACGTCTTGGGTTGATGCTAGTAGGTGTTCTAATAACTTTCCAATAATACTTGAACTTGACCTCGATGATCCCAATTCGAGAACTAACTTTAATTTTAATAAAACATGGTCAGAAGAGGTAGATTTCATTAATTCAGTAAAAGAGAACTAGGTTCCTTTTGACCCCTCCTCAGAACTTTCTACAGGAGAACAATTCACCAGGGAACTTAAAAATATTAAAGAGAATGTGGAAACTTAGGCAGAGGAGAGATATCGAACTAGAGACCATTTGTTGGAGGAGATGGAAAATGAACTTGAAGGTATGGTAGCAGGATTGGTGTCATATCCCTCTAGAAAATACTCTCTAGTCAAGTTAAAGCAATGTGAGTCGAAGAAATTGAAACTTCTGATGGATAAAGAAGAAGATTGGAGGATCAAAATAAAGGTTGTCTAGTTAGAACTAGGAGATAATAATACAAAGTTATTTCACTACTTTTCAAATCATAGATAGAGTATCAATACTATTTGGGAGTTGCAGGAACATGGAGGTACAAAGTTCAGAGGATTTAAGGTTTTAGCGAAACTTGGAGTCAATTATTTTGATGGGGTTTATGAGGATCCAGAAAGGGATAATCTAGCCAAAATTCTAAAAGTTATTTATTATTTTCCACGTTTGGTTACATAGGAAATGAGTTAGGAGTTGTTCAATCCAGTCACAAAGGAAGATTTGATTTCAATCTTGCAGGATTTTAAAAAGGATAAGAGTCTTGTACCATATGGGTGGTCAGTTGAGTTTTACATTGAGTTATTTGATTTACTAGGTATGGACTTATTGCAAGTGGTGAAAGAGGTAAGAACCTCAGGAAGAATGGTAGGAGCTATAAATGAAACCTTTTTGTCTTTGATACCTAAGAAATAATTTTCTGAATCTTTTGATGGTTTTAGACCCGTCTCCTTGTGTAATTGCTTATATAAGATAATTGGTAAAGTGAGTACTACAAGGTTGAAGCCTATACTCTCTGAGTATGTTTCAGTTGAACAATTTGTTTTTTAATGGGAAGACAGATTCACAAGGTTTTTGGTACATCCCAGGAGGGATTACACTTGATCAATATCTCTTGTAGGCCAACAAAAATGATTAAGATTTATTTATCAAAATATTACGATAGATTTTCATGGTTGTACCTCTGGTTATTGCTTATTCATCTTCGTTTTTCAGTACCTTTGGTTAGATGGATAATGTGTTGTGTTACAACATATACCCCTTTTTTTTTTATAAATGGAGATACCTCAAGATTCTACGATCCTTCTAGAGGGCTTAGGAAAGGTTTCTATTTATCCCCCTACTTATTTCTCTTAGTAGAGTAAGGTCTGAGCTGATCTTTGTTTGAGGTCAGGAGGTTGATGTCAATTTAGAGAGTAAGGATCGATGGTGAATCTTTATATTATATTTTATTTGTGGACGATGGCCTTTTGTTCTTTTACAATCCTAGAAGGAAAGGCTCTCAGATGTAGGAATTACTACAACTTTACGATTTGGCAATAGGTATGGAGGTGAATGGTACAAATACATCCTTTTTTACTTTAGGTATGGATGATGAACTTAACTTATATTTTGAAAGGAAATTTCCATTTCATCACTTGGATACAAGCGAAGGTATCAAGTATCTAGGGTTTAATCTTAATCCTAATTTTTATGGAAAGGAATATTGGTGGTGGTTCATATCCAAAATTGAGAAAAGAGTTACACTTTAGTGCAATAGATGGTTATCAAGAGGGGGAATATTAGTGTTAGTGAAGTCTTTGCTGGGAGACATACTTTTTTTTTGGCATACTTTAGCACACATTCCAAAGGGAATTTTGGAGAAAATTATAAAGGTTTGTTTTAATTTTATTTTATAAAGGGAAGATTTGGGAGGGAGAGGATTAAAAAATATACATATTTTTGGACAATCATTGACTACAAAATATTTATGGTTGGTACTCACTAAGGAAAATATTTGGATTAGAATTTTGTTACAAATATATATGGCCCCTGGAACTAAAGTAGATTGGATAAGAAAAGAGAACAAATCAGACCAAAATGTGTCTAATTGGTGGAAAGACCTTTCTTAGGAATTCCCAGTGATTGACTCTTTCCTAGCTTTGCATGTGAGGGAAGGGTATTAGGTGAGGATATGGTTTGATGCAATAATGGGATGTAATTATGAATTTTTTCTTCCAAGAGATCCGATTTAGTACCTAAGAGAAAAGGGGAAATCGACTCTTAATTTGGTTAATAAACCAGAGGAAACAACCTCATGGAAGCAAGGTTTGTTGAACTTGATAGATTTGGGTTTGGAGGTGGCGTTAACAAGGAATTAGGAGATTTTTGTTGCAGAGTTAAGAAGAGCATGTGTTCAACTTAATGAGAGCCTGAATGAGCTTGTATGGGGGTTTAACAAGAAAGGAGGTTCATACACTACTAATTCGGGTTACTAGGATTTGTTTCCCTTTGAAGTCGACAAAGTGTGGTGGTGGTGGAGAGATCTATGGTAGGTGAAGGATCCATCTAAATTGAAGACACTTATGTGACTTTCTTTGTCTGATTGGGTTCTAACATGGAATCATTTACAAAGAATAAGTAAAGTGGGGCCAAACTATTGCAGTGTTTCCGAGGCACATGAGAAAAAACCTTCATCTCTTTTATCTCTTTCCTTTATCTATACAAGTTTGGTATGAGATCAAAGAGTCCTTTATTTTTTCCTCCTTGTAGCATGGAGACACCATTGAGGCATGTCTTATGTCATGGTTTTCTTGGTAGGACTTGAGTACCTTGTGAGTTATATCGTTTCTAGTTGTCTGGGGTATATGGATAGCAAGGATCTCTGCTCTCTTTGAAGGAAAAATTCAACCAAACTTCCCAGTTTTGGTGTAGGTAATAGGTCTCCTTTCTTTCTTCAAAGAGGTTCCCAAGAAAAATATCCCAAGGATGGTTGGCGAGGTATAGGTGGATAAGACCTTTCATTGGAGCCACTTCGATGGGGCCTGTCAAGGACAAAATAGAACAATGGGACGTATGTTTATCTATTTCCTATCATATTCCCATTACTTTCACTTTAAAGTAAACATGGGGTGAGGAACCGACAATCTGGGTAAATTTACCGGCCATGACACTCTTCTGTTTGCTTAAATTTTCCTTGGATAAGGAAATTTTTGCAATTTAGATTTTTGGTGACTCCCTTATGGTTATCATTTGGATGATTGAACAACTGCAGGTTCAAAATATTAGACTATTGGTTATAGTGAAACAAATTAAGGACATAGCAACATTTTTCCAAGATATTATATTTTCACATATTTTTCGTGAGAAAAACCAAGTGACAGATAAAATCTCAAAGGAAGGTCTTGTTTTGATGGATAATACCTATGTCCTTACCAAATTTTGTGATGGGCATTGTACTGTTACTAGGAAATATAGATTGGATTTATTTTAATAAGACTTTTTGGTTTTGGATATGTAGTATGAATTTTTCTTTCAGAGGGTTTGACAGTTACTATGTTGTCAGTGGATAGCTTTTTTTCATAATATGTCAGTGTCATATTGTATTTGATAGTTTTTAGAGTCTTGATCAACACCATTTTGTATTCATTCCAAACACTTCTCTTTGGGGAACACATGGTCAGTGCATTGAGCATTTATATATGTCAGTGTCATACTATCTTTGGCATTTTTTAGAGTCTTGATTAGCTCAGTTATTTATCTTTCGAGGCCCTCCTCTTTGGGGCACATATGGTCAGTGCATTGAGCACCTTATGATTGTATTTTATATTCTACTTCAATAAAAAATACATTTTTTCCTTGGAAAAAAATAGTAATTGACAATGGTAGTAGAAAAAAATCCAAAGTGAGTTGTAATTAATACTTTATGGCTGTTATATAATATTTAAAAATATGTATTTATTTTATGAAAAGTTTCATTTATAATTCTAATATTTACTTACTATATTTTGTTCTATGTTGCATAAAGATTAGATAAAAGAAAATATTTGGAACATTTCTAAAGAGTATAATAAAAAAATCAAGTCTCAAATGCAATCAATCTACGCTTATTATCCATCATAGGATTTATCCTGCATTTTTCAATGAAATTTAGAGTGTAATTGAATCCAATATACTACATTTTTCATGGTACTATGGCATGCATATTAATGTTCAAGAATAGGAAAGAGAGAGGACGTTGAACATATATGATTGATGATGACAAGAGTGGTTCAAAGAAATCAAAGGGTATTGACAACTTTTTAACCTATATGTTTTTTATTACATCTTTAACAATTGGCAAATTTTTTATTTTATTGAACTCATGTTCTTTCATTATGTTTTTACAGAGTGAGGACGAGGAGGGAATTGAAAATAGTTCATTCAACTTTTGATGTCGAATTCATTCATTTCATTATATGTGTAGAAATTTTTTCATGATATGTTATATACAAAATTGAGAGTTCCCTTAGGTAGCAGTATACCACATATTTACAAGCAATTCAATCAAATTCATTCAATCAAATTCCAATATGTCAAATTCAATTCATTTTCTTTTATGTGTAGATATTTTTACATTCTATATTGTATACACAGTTGGGCATTTCTTGGAGTGTCACTATGCCGCTTATTTACAGCCATAAAACATTACATAGTTATTTTATGATTTAATTTAAAATTTCATAGTTGTGTTTACACACACAAACACACACACACACACACACACATGGTTTTTGTTGAAAAATTTGTTGTCGTTGATGTCAAAGACAGAGGGAATCTACTAAGGCTAAAGAGAATCAGACCAGAAAAACAGAGGAAGCACCCATATTTTGAATTGGACTAGATAGAGGAAGTCGAGAATGTCTCTATGTGTTTATCCTGAGTCATGAACAAAAGTGAGATGAATGTGTGAGAGTATTCAACCCAAATAAATTTGAGTTGCATAGGTATAAGGAGGAATTGTGCGAATGGATTCTGGATGAGATGACCCTGCTGCAGGTTTGAGCAAAAATAAGCATTGTAAGGGAGGTCGTGGTTGCTCGATTAACCAGATAGAAATAAATGGAGACAATCGAATTATACCACATTCATAAGGAAAAACAACTTCAAAGGACTTATATTTCAAAAAAAATGTTACATAGGTTAAATATGAATGAGTGAGTTATGGAACCATGCACAAAGAGTTAACTTTTAAGTTGTGGGGCCCAACATATCAACTATCAGATATCGAAAAATGCATGAGTCTTTTGGCTTAAGGATAATTTTTTTGGGGCCCAGTGGGTCGATACCTTAGTGGCTCGGTGGGTCGATAGTCTTGGTGCTCAGGTAGCATATTGGATATCGAAAGATCAAAGTATTAGTGCAGTGTTGAAGTATTGGTGTGTTGGTGGTTGGTGCCACATCAGTACCATGAAAATAACCTTGTTGATGCCACATCAACGCCACAACAATAGCCATGTCGATTCCATGTCATCCAACACACATGGAAGGGGTTCATGTGGATACCACATCATCTGCCATGTGTAGTGTTGTGATTATCCCATGTGTCTCAGATAGTGCATCGTATATCAGTATATTAGATATTAGAAAGGAGTGAATGTGTGAAAGTAAGGTGAGATGATACCCTGATGGGCTAATCATCCAATGGTTAACCAGACCAGAGTATAGTTGATTAGTGAAATGTTTTAGTCTTGGGGGCTCGATGGGCCAATGAATCAATGATCCCAATGACCTAGTACCCTAGTGGTGTGGTGTCCTGGTGGGCAATGTAACTGGACCAGAGTAAAGGTGTGAAGGTGTAGTGGAAAAGGCCTAGGGGCCTGGTGGGATGGTGACCCAATGAATAGTTTTGAACCTGTGCGTATTGAATCCTAAATGTTGATGATCAGGAAACATCAATGGGTGAGATTGATTCAATTGGACCAGAGTGAATACTTATCAGTGTAGTGTTAAAACCAAAGGGGCTCAGTGGGCCAATGACCCGATGATCCGGGTTCCCGATGGCCTGATATATCAGATCAACGTGAATGTGTGAAAGCATGAGTGTTAAAGTCCCAAGGGCCTAGTGGACTGGTGACTCAATGATCTCGGTGCCTAGTGGCCTAGTATACCAGATCGAAGTATCACTGTAACATTAGAAGGAACCAAGGGCCCAGTGGGCTTGTGATGTGGTGGTCCTAATGACGAGTCGTTATATGTGGCGTAAATTGATTACGTCTGGGACTTTACTAATGGATTTATAAGAAAAGGTTCCACAAGCGAGGTTCGATATCAAGACCTCAACAATTTTTTGGAAACTTTGTTGTATGTTTAATCCAATAACTAGTGAACATGATGATGGTTGATATTTAATCCACGCATGATTTGACATCTACGGAGCATTAAGTTTTATGCTGTCAACAATGAACAGATTGTGTGCACAATGGGAGGAATTTGGGACCAATTTCAAAGGATTTTATGCAGCCCCATTTAAAGAAGAGTTAAAGGACTTACAGTCAAACCCATGAGAATGATTTTTGGTATGTGGACAAGGCCTTGTATGAAAGGACTCAATGTATAAATAATAATTCCTTGATAATTTTCAAGTGTGCAAGTGGAAGTGTGCGAGGCTCTGAGATTGCATGAGAACCAAAGGGAACAGATGACAAAGGGATGTGATAGGGCTTGACCTTGGCATTTTCCTGAGGTAGCTATGGGTTATGTGTGAGAAACTAAGTGAGTAGAAAAAAGAGTGTAGGTGTATGAAGTGCGTAGGTTAGTGAATGAAAGAAAGGGAGATGTAAGAGTCCAAKATTGGTAGGGAGGTGCAACATAAAACAAGGAACATATGAATTATTATTGATTGTGAATAGGTGGAGAGTATCATGGAAATTACAACAAAGACAAACAAACTAATGAAATAATAGATTTGTGCATGTGAAGGATTGAAGTGAAGTGATGATTTTGTACTATTAATTGTTTAAGAAGAATTGAATCCAGTTAGACAAGTTTAGGATATTGGTGTTTCCATTAGGTTGGTGCATACATCTTGTTGAGTTGGTGCTTAGTTAGGGAGATTGATGTCTCCAGTAGGTTGGTACCTACAAATATTGTAGTTGTAGGTTGGTTCCTACAGGTGTTGTTGAGTTGGTTCCCATGTGAAGGGATAAGTGTCTCTTTCAAGTTGGTGTCTGTAAACATTGTAATATATTGGTGTCTATATCAAGTTGTTTCCTGTGAACATATTTCAATATAAGTTTCCCACGATTTTATCCCTTTTGGGTTTCCACGTTAAATATTTGTATATTGTGTATTGTATGTTTACATATGTTTCTTATTGATTGCTTATGATTGGTAAAATGATGAATTGATAAGTTCAGTACAATAAACAAAAAAAAAATAAATAAAACTGTGCACTCAACACACCCTAAAAGCCTTATCAAATTTTGTCACTTTTTGGGTACCACTTGTTTTCTTCATTGACTGACTCGATTTCATTTTGGGAAGTGGTTTATATTTGTTTGTTTTCATGTCTCTTATCACCTAGTTAGTTTTGTTTGAACTTGTGAAACCTCATGTCTAAAGGACCTTAACACTTGAATTAAGAATCAACAGCTAAACATTGCACCTAATGCGCTTAGGTTCGATGTTGGAAAGAATTCAAGTAAGTAAATGAACAACACAAAAACAACAGTCATCAAGCATCGATCCTCATTGGCATCGGCAGAAGGAAGTTTTGGTTTGCATAAGTTATTCACATAAAGGTTCGAGGGATAGTTGATCCCCTTCGTCATCGGTAAAATATGAGAAAGATAGACGTTAATAAAGGACATAACAAAATCGTTGATAGCCGATGCCTGATGCATTTCATCAGTATCAAGGAAATTCAGAAACATCACAACAATCATTTCGAACGTGATAAGGTTGTCTCTGATCTCCGATCCTCGATGTGTTTTCGGCATTGATACTTTTTTAAGGGAGCCAATCCTAGAGAACTTGGGTAGGTTTATCGTCGATCGCCGATCCTTGACACTTTCCGGCATCAACAAGTTATAATTGGGTTTTATAAACGTATGGCTTAAAGAAAGTCCCGACACCCACCAACACGAGCGAATGAAGTCACTAGTCTTGAATGCCATGTGTCTTTACCACACAAGAGGGTCATATGGTCTAGTTTTATCCTGAGTCATTTCTAGTTCCCTAGGTCCTAGTCATGCCTCCTAGTCAATTTTCCCACGCCAGTTCAATACAACAAGATCGATCGACATCGGATATTTACAAGAGGGTATCAATGAAAATGTTCACAACACAATCCTGAACCCCGATCCACCAACTGAAAGTGTAGAACGATGGGACGTTTGTGGCATTAGATGCGATCAGATTTTGGACATTTTAGGAACTAGTTAATGCCCAATCCTGCATTAGTTGCTAGCTCATGCACCGATTAGAGAACAACATTTTGAAATCACCGATAGACCACATTACCACCCATGCCTCTGCCTCCAACCACGATGAATTTAAGTTTAAACATCTCTAAAGATCTGGCGGCAGATTTGTTGAAATTTCACTGATAACCTGAATTCAAGGGAGGATGCGACCTGGAAAGGACTACATGCACCTCAAAGACAAATCTAGGAAGTTTCACCTTAACCATCTCATCTTGCAAAATAACAGACGTCATCCTCTCCAACTCGCTCAGGGAATTTTGCTAAAATAAAATTGACTTTATCAAATGAGTGGGTAGTAGGAGAGGGTATGCAGATATCTCTACCAGGGCAATGGAATCTCGTTGGCAACGGAGCAAGGTCTGTGATGTCGAGATGACTCTGTTGGGGCTATGGATGATCATTGGCAGCGAAGCAGAACCGTAGAGAATGAGTAAAGGTAACCAAAGGCTCCATGCCAGTGAATTCTTTACTAGAATTTTGTAATCAAGGGAATGAGTCAGAGTTACAGGAAACAAAGGAGGAATAAAGGTTAAAAAACCCCACAAAAAGACCCAGGAGTATCAACCAGAGAAATTCAAATGCAAGGGTAAAAGAAGATCTGATTTAAAACCAGTAAGTCCTCCACCAGTTTTTTTATCAGCCAAGAAAGAATGAGGAACAAAGATTCTCCTTTCACCCAGTAAGTCGCCATTTGTTGAGCACTCAACACACCCTACAAATTCTATGGCAAATTTTACTTTTTGGGTACCACTTGATCTTTTGCATTGTCTAATTCAACGTCGATATGAAAAATGTTTCCCTTGATTATCATTTTTTGGTTCTCATTAAAGTCCTTAAAAGTTTGCTTGAACATGTGAAAACCACCGTAAATTAAAATAATAACATTTAATTAAAGAATCGGCCACTGAAACATTTCTTGGATGCGTTAAAAAAATTCGACATCGAAAAGAATTAAAGATGAAAGAAAAACACTCAAGAAAACCAGAGTCGCCAAGTGTCGATCCTCATCGACGTCAGCAAAAGGAATTTTTCGTTTGAGACAAGCATCACACAAGGATATCTCCAATGAACAATCCTTTCGGCATCAGTAAAAATATAAAAGAGTAAGCGTTAACGAAGAAATAAAGGCTTCGCCGATAGCCGATCCTCGATGCCTTCGACATCGATGGTCCCAGGTTTATTTTAACACATTCATCTTGGTAGAACCCCGAATTCGATTACGATACACGATCAAACCACCTTTCTTCATCTGCCATGTGTCTTTTTCAAATTGAATAAACATACAAACTAGTTTTCACCTGAGTCGTTATCAATTCCCGAGTCCTAAGTCACACCCCAAGTCAGTTTTTCTGTGTCAGCACCGTACGACGAAATTAATCGGCGTTGGAATTTCTTAACAGGAGGATACCAACGAAAACGTTCAGCATGAATCATTGATCCCCGACTTACCCATTAGGAAAGCAACACGATGGGACATTTTAGTGCAAGATACGTTGCAACCCAGAGCATTTAAGAGACTAATCAATTCCAAATCTCGCATTAGTTGCTAATTTGTGTGTGAATCTAAAGGACCGTTTGAATTTACTGATGCAACATATCTTCCCGCATGACTCCACCATCAATCCACAATGAATTAAATCACAGAGATTCGACAGTTGATTTCGTTTTATTTTTCACTCATAACCTGAGTTAATTGGTTGATACAACACGATAGGGTCATACCCATTTAATTTCTTTTCGAGTTGTTTGTAACAAGATCATTGTGTGCAAAGAAGTTCAAATCATCCAGAGGAACGAGACGAGAAATCCGGAAGAAATTTTTAAGGTCCAGTGAGTATTAAACAATAGGTTTAACAAGCCTTATAGGTATGTACCAGTATATGGATTTTTTATGCTTCACTTCATTCATTTTTTGTCCGATGTTAATCTGTACGCATGCCCTAGAGATTGATTTCGATGGCAGGAACAATTCCTCTAAGAAAACCAACCACCAAGAAATATCCGATAGCACTGAAGCTAAAGGAACCATATGTAGGAGAAGGCTCATCCCCAGCAGTCGCAAAGCAATTGGAATTTGTTCCAAAGCCAGTCCCATCATCAAGACATCCACCAAGGAGGTTTTCATTCAGCCTCTGACCTTTGGAGACATAGAGGCTAGCATAGGGACCAAGGTAGTACTCCCGCGCTGGGGAGAACTTTTCCAGAACATCAAGCAGGAAGAATGCCCTGAATGTACCCCACACAACGACCTTGATATGAGGAAACTCGATGATGAATTTTTTCTGAATATCCGAAGGTCGTACCTACACATGGTAGCGAGAAGAACTCCAATTTTTCCATGCAATGAACTTCTGAAGTGTCTTATTGAACACATGGACACACAAAGATGTCTAATTAATTATGACAATGGCGAGTGTGTCGGGGGTTTTCTTCCGGTGGAGGTGCAAAATTACTACAAGCTCAGAGATCTGGAGGAGCAACTGAACACTGATTTTGTTATAATATTCTATGAGAAACATGACACCAACCAGGTGATGGCTTCGTGGTGGAGAGAGGATAAAAAAATTCACTAATAGGACCTTTGGCTAGTACCCGATGACCAACTTAAGACAGTTGTATATCTATCTAATGAACCTCATCTGTTGGTTGTATGGGGAGAAATATTGTTCCAGGTTTTCAGAGGCATGGATGCCTCTTGCTTACAAGGTAGTCGTTTCTGGAATAGGATTTAAATGGGGTGCCATAATTTCCAAACAGTTTATCATTTGCATTCAATAGGCTCAGACGCCAAAAGAAGGAGAGACTCCATCCTTCTACATGGCTTCCTATTTATTGGACGTCATATGTGCCAAAAATGCGTTTGTCAGAATGAACTTGAGTTGGAACTCCTCAAATCTCTCTGTCCATGTATATTTCGACATATTATGGGAGAAAAGGTACAAGAAATCCTATTCTCTCTTATGTGATCATTTTATCACACGCATTTGTTTTATGCTTCTCAAGAAAGAGTGCCTAAGACTGTCAGCCACAGCCAAAAGGATGATATCAAGGGTTGGTCACTGGTATCTGGATGAGCGTGATATCTACATTAGGGTTTTCAGAGCCACGAGAGAACCACACCTACTATCGGTGTATTTCATTGATAGACTAGTAGTAGGGGAAATCTACTACCAGACCATCCTACAAGGTTACAATGCTACTCTGGTAAAAGATAAGAAGTAGGCATTCATACCTATGGATTCCATATAGGTTTCTACATGGTAAAATATACCACTCAAGCCAAGTAGGAAGGGTTAAGACAATTAGAGTTTTGATTCCAGACTGGTCATTTTCACAAGCATGACCCAAAGGGTCTAGTCCCGAAGCACGCGTCACAAGCATCATCCTAATGGCCATATGCCCATGACAGGTTTGAAGATGAAATTTTCACAGAAAATGCGCAAGATTGGGACAAAGTTGTAGCAAGGATGGTCGATCCTAGGATGACCAGATTCAAATCGATGAGACTAAATGAACAAGAATAAACCCTAGAACAATTGGCTCAAGGATCCCTATGGGCTAGGGAGGAAATAATAGCGACCAAGACAACAGAAGCTCCCCAGGAAGCGGCTGAAATAGCAGAGATTTCCCAAGTAACCCCGGTACAGGATAGAAGTTCCCTCGAGGCTCAGGATCCATGGGAGAGAGGGTTACTCATGTGTGAACAGGCTCAACGGATCATGAATTAGATGCGAGATGACTCGTAACTTGTCATGATGCCAAGGCTTTCGACTGATAGCCCAGAAGAAATCCCGGCGAGACCAAGCAACCCTGAATTAATAGACCTCGATAACATCAATGGGCTATACAACCCTGGATCCACAATTCCATCGAATGAATCACTGAAATGTATTGCAACACATCTTGAGGTAGTCGGGGTATCAGTAGAAACAAGTGTGTCAGACCCCCTCCGTGAGATAATTAAAATCTATGATGATGATGAGAGCCCGGAAGTATCTCTCAGGACCCCTTTGCATGGCGAAGAAGAAAAGGAACCCGAGAAGACATATTCTCCTACCCCTTATGTCCACACCTAGGAGGTACCACAGAAAGGAAAGGAAGTCGAAAATGTCCCAGACACTAAGTTGCCCGATGCATTGGCCACCCAAGAAGATAGTCCTAGAGATGAGTCGGCGTCGAGTGAGCCAGAATAAAGAACCTCGCAGCAGGGAGTCGGTGTTTAAACGACTGATGAAAAAGTAATTATCTAGTCTATCCCCAACACTCCTGTTTCTATCGGTACTCAGACGCTCGATGAATGAAAAACAAAAGTCCGTCCTTTGGAGCATAATGAGGAAGGTCTAGAACCCAATATTGAACAAGTGTACACCAGTGGAAGTCTGGGGAGTAAACTCACATGGGGGGATCAATAGATTCCTGAACCTGTGGATGAAGTAGCCGAAATATGTGCCATAACTTAAGACAAGAAAAGGAAGGCTATCGTCCAGCAAACCACCAAGAAACAGAGGATCACTTTGGATCGCTCCATCCTCATTACTACAGAGGAATATTTGATAAACACACAAAATGCTAGAACATCTGAACTTATTGGTGTAGGGAGAGAGATCTTATACGCCACCCTAGACAGAGATAAAAAGGATGAAATGGAGTGGGTCTCTACCCTGAAAGAACTGAAACATTTGTGCCACTTGGCTAAGTACTATCAAGACACCACACAGGCCACAATATAATTAAGGTGCGAGTTCCAGAAGGCCTATAGAAAATTCACAGACAAGCGACACTTATTCACCACAAGAATCGCTGAGCTATAGGAAGACACCCTCATGGCACTCAAAACATGCAAGGATATGGAGCGGTGTTATGAAAAGGCGTAGAAAGTTGTGCAAAGAGTCAACTACATTGGTGCAGTTCAACAGGGTCGAGATAAAGAAGAACAAGACATTCGAGTGTTAAGAAAAATCAGTCTTGATCACATAAAAATATCAGCTGAGTATTGGTAAAATATGTCTCAGGAACCACACCAAAATATTCAGGGGAAGTGGGTCAAGTGAGAGAGACACTGAACAAAGATTAATCAGGTGATGAAAAATATCTGACTCCCTGAATTTGGTATGCCCGATGACTTTGTCGACTTGTGCGACATTTTTGAATCGCACACCAAGAAAGATTATTCATGGGTTGAAAGACTAACAAAGGTGACTG
>SNQJ01S0087963.1:66201-80450 GCA_010110895.2 Picea sitchensis | reverse complement strand
AACAATAGGCTCCTGGCCTTCAAACACTTAGGCTTCCTGGCCTAACAACCACATAAGCCTTCCAGCTTATACAAAACTTGGCTCACCAGTCTATAGAACACATTTACAATTCATTGCATATATCATGATCTGTAACGGGGCTCGGCCTTGGGGACACTACAAGGAAGGCTCATCATTGTTGTTTAATAAAACATTCATTATTATTAGCACTCCACAACATTAATAAATGAGGTCAACTTCACATCGACTAGTATGAATGCTAAAGCAATCAATGATTTAACTTAGTTTTTTAGTATGAATCTTCTATATTGGATAGAAAATGCTTTTATTATTTTTCTTAAAGGTTTAGTACTAGCCAACTTAAATTATTGACATATTATTCTAGCAACATAATACAATAAATACACAAACAATTTGAAAACAAAGAACATTGGAATACTTATTTGATGACTAATTTGATGACTTTTAAATTATTTCTTTTAAATCTTAACTCTAAAATTTTGAGGTTTGTTCATATAAATCATGCATGTCGTGTAAAAAATAAACGATTCCACATACTATATTTCTGGATCCCATGCAACATCACAAGCATAATGAAAATTTACAGAAAATAAATTTGGTGGCATCCTATATGGTACCAAGGTTATCAACTAGATGAAAAATCAGGAAGGCTCATCATTGTTGTTTCCTTAACTAATAAAACATTCATTATTATGATTTTTTGAACTATTAAATTTAGAATTCTAAAGCTTATGGTTGTATATAGTGTCAATATGTTTTTTCATTTTGATAACGGAAAGGATAAAACAATACACAATAAACTTCTTTAGGGTGAAGGAACATTGAAGAGAGGGAGAGCAACAACAAAGTATTTTTATTATTAGTAATAATGATAACGATAATGACTTTTATGGCTAAGCACAATACACATAAGGATCAATACACCACAATATTATTAAATGAGACCAATGCCACATCAACTATTATAATTATACCCATTGATGCCTTAATTGTTTGCTAGTACACATATTTTATACTAGCAAACAAAATGATTTTTTCTATTATTTTGAAGATTGAATACTAACCACCTGACTTAAATCATTAACATGTTACTCTAGACACATATTCAAAGAAAAAAATGAAGAATTCATTAAGTGTTTATTAATAAAAATATCACTTGTTGACTTTTATTTGCTTCATTAGGGAAGAAAGTTCAAGGTTCACCATCAAGACAAAGTTATGGGGATGATAAGTCCAACCTAGAGGTAGGTTATGAAAATAATAGGAAACCATCACTATAGAAAGTATGTCACATGATTCCAAGTGTTTTTTATTATTATTACGATGGATGCTTATGAAAATGCAACAATAGAAAGAATGCCAATCCAATAAAATAATTTCCATGTGTATTCAACCATACATGACTTTTTAATCTATGGAGATAATAACATATACTACAACGATGTCCAAGAATACATCAAAGGGTGCACATGCTGAGTGAATAATCTACTAATGAACAAACATTTTATTCAAATGGATCATCATCAATAAATGAAATAGATTGCAAAGGAATTGGCTTTTATTCTCAGATCGTGGAGACACGGCCTGGAATTTAACTCACTTGGAGTAACCCATTTCTAGAGTATTATTGGTGGAAGCATGTCATGGTCATATGGAAAATTGATGAAGGCCATGACCACAAGATAAAACATCGTCTAGATCATTAGCTTGGGACTTTAGAAATTTGCATTTCCTAATCAAGTTAAGGCACATGGAGTAATGTTGTTAGATCGTGAGAGTGCTCCTAAACATCAAGGATTAGCTTGTTCTTCTCATAACATTGAATCATGAGAATTAATTAATGATCATGGTTATCATGGAGTTTCAATTGGTATGGTGCTTCTTTACCTCCTCAAAATCTTGCAATCCAATTCCTATGCAAGAGGTGTTATGAAGAGAATGGAGCCCAAACCGTTGAGAATCACCATGATCTATAAATGGTAGGTTTATGGTCCATCTATCTTTCCAACATGGATCTTCTACAAAATTAAAATTTGATTTTCCTACAAATATTGAGTTCAAAGACTCTCAAACTCTTCTTTGAAATTTGATTTCAAGGCTTTCCTACTTGCTTGCACTAGAATGCCAATCTCAATGCTAGAATATATTTAGGCACATAGGGTTGTAGGTATATGTCACTACACAACTTCATGAGAATACAATTCCACGCTATGATATCAGTATATGGATGAACACAATGATCATTTATCTACAATCTTGAACCTACAACTTACCAAGTAAATGAATTGATAAACATCATTGACATGAATGGGAATTTCCTATCATTACGGTTTATATATAATTGTGCATGATCTAAGTGAACACACACTATATAGTTGAATGTTCAATCCAAAAACTTTGTTAATGCTCCAACCTACCCATTCATTATATCTATTCACGGGATAGACAACATGCAAATCAATTTCCTCATGTCATCACTATCACACAACCATGAAACTTCTATTGAATACATAAACATTTATTTGGTTGGGGATCATTGTAGATAACTAATCCATGTTGTTTTAATAGGCTTGAAAAGAATAAAGAAATAGCCATAGGTAAACCAAATGAACCAACAATACATGCATTGGAATCTTCTATAGTTGGTCAATAGGACAATTTGCAAGTGATTATGATTGGCATAAACATAGAATAAACATATCTAAACCAATGAATGGAGCAAGGGAGAATTGTTGTGGGAATTAAAGGTGTAGCTTCCAAATGACTCATTTAATAATGAAATCGAGTTATGGATGCCTCGAGTGATTCAATCAAGATGGAATAAGTCTTGTGGCTACCAATCCATGGTTGCAACAAACATTTCATTAAATCAATACACATGAGAATGTTGCTATAGGTGTATTACACAGTGCACAAGCCATCATTTTACACTATTAGTAAAGCCAATAGGGATTTGTTTCAAATGATATGTGGTGTTAAGTGTAATTACCACCATAACTAAATAAGCATGCAGACAACAAAACCACAACAACATAATCCATAGATAATAGATATTTGCCTTGGAAACCCAAATGGGAAAACCAACAAAGACGGCTTCGATTTATGCTCAAGAAAATTTTGCAAACTGGAGCTATACTCTACATTGGAGATTTCATATATTCTACTCACTGGTCATATTTTTTTTTAAGTTTTGGCTTTGGAATTTTTTTTGTTCATTGTGGAGAAGATCAAAATCCTCTTTATCCTCCGATATTTGAATAAACCTCCTATTTTCAATTCCTCCATCCCTTTGCCACTACCTATTCTTCCTAAAGCTTCATTTTCTTTATATCTCTTTAGATGTGGTTGTCCCTCTATCAAGAAAGGATCCCCTTTGTTATAGAGCCACATGGGAGTTCCAACCATTGAGTGATTCATTTCATATTCTAAGATGAAACCCTTGGCCTTTGTTCTTCAATATGACCATCAACTTCAAAATTTCCAAGAATTTTATTTTTTACAAAGTTTGGAGTTATTTAGATCCATTTCATATCACACCTCCCCATTCATAGGCTTTTAGTGCCCAAAATATTCAACTCAGTTATCTATCTTATTCATCTTCTACAAATATGTGTTTACCTCCTTTCCTACAACATAATAGAGCTACTTCATTTGTTGTTATGTAATTTTAAGGAACCTCTCTGAGTTAGCTATTTTCTTCAATCTATGAAATATCTCCAAGAAGGGATACCTCCTCTACAACATTGAAGATAAGATTTGAATAGGTGATGCCCTTAATGTTGCATAATCCTATTGTCCATTTTGTTGGTGGAGATGAATTATTCTACTATTATAGGTCCCTAGAATTTTTTTTCTCATTGGGTTGCAAGTGCATGTAGCTCTTCCTTTCCCATTAACCTTGAATTTCCAAGATTTTTTCTTGGTTGTGTAGTTTCTAAGATGAAGCCTCCATTACTTGGCTTCCCAACGTCTAGTTAACTTGCAATGTTGGAAAAATTTCCTACTACTTGTAAGGTACAAGATGAAATATAATATGAAAAAATAGGAATATTCAACAAATATCAATGGAACAACAAAATATTGAGAAGAGCAATACCAAAAATAATAAATTGATGCAAAGAAAGAAATGTTCACTTGCCCCTTCGAGGGAGNTGTAAGGTACAAGATGAAATATAATATGAAAAAATAGGAATATTCAACAAATATCAATGGAACAACAAAATATTGAGAAGAGCAATACCAAAAATAATAAATTGATGCAAAGAAAGAAATGTTCACTTGCCCCTTCGAGGGAGAAACCTCCAACCTAGTAGAACTCTATTACAATAATTCTCAAGAAAAATCTTTCTCATGCCTCCTACTCTTATTTATACTAATTATCTCTTTTAAAAAACATTCTAGAGGAAGATATTTATAGAGGTAGAAGCTTCTATTAGGTATTCTTACATTGACTTGTTCATATTTATTAAATAGGCCTTATTGACTAATGTTGACCTTTATTTTATGGAAAATATACTATTCTATCTACATGAGGGGTTAGGGAGGTTANCCCCCCTTGAAAATGAGCCTTGTCCTCAAGGCTTAAGATGAGAATATTGTTGCATAATAGTAGTTGACTCCCAGGTGGCATCTTCTGGTGGAATATCCTTCCATTGAACTAAAAATTCCTTGATGGTGCACTGATAGAGACGATGCTCGCGTTGGTCCAATATGGCTTGTGGAAACAACCAAATGGAACCTTCTTCATCCAACTCTGGTAGATTGGTCTGGGTTTGGCACTTGGTGCCAATCACTTTCTTCAGGCATGGGACATGAAAAACATGATGTAGCTTGGAGTGACTATGAAATACTAGCTTATATGCTACTGGTCCCATGCATTTGAGAATAATATAAGGACCATAAAATTTGGGAGCAAGTTTCTGACATTGTGGTATTTTAGTGAAGTGTGTTTGTACGACTGTAAACAGAGAAACACTTGGTCCCCTTAAAAAAATGACGTTCAGAGCGACCCTGATCTTCTTGTTGCTTCATGTGGTTCTGATCCATGACCAAATTTTCTTTGAGAGTACGGAGAATGGTCATGCAGACTGTAAGATTGTTTTCAACCTCCTGAACCTTTTAGACACCTGACATGTATGGAAGAATCAATGGTGGCTTCTATCCGTAAACTGCTTCAAAGGGAGTCATGTGAGTGGCAGTATAGTAAGAGGTGTTTTACCACCATTCATCTAGTGGTAACCACTGAACTCACTGATGTTTTTTTCGAACGCAAAACACCTAAAATATGTTTCCAAACATTTGTTGACTGCTTCTATTTAGCCATCAGTATGAGGATGATAGGTTGTGATGAGATGTAATTGGGTTCCCTGGAGATTGAATAATTCTTACCATAAATTGCTGGTAAAAGTTGGATCTTAGTCAGAAACAATAGAATGAGACAGTCCATGGAGTTTTAAGATATTATCCATACAAATTTCAGCCATTTTGGATGTTGTGAATGACTGTTGAAGAGCACAGAAATGATCATATTTGGAAATACGATCGACTAAAACCATGATGACTAACTTATTTCCTAATTTGGGTAAGCCAACAATGAAATCCATAGAAATATTCGTCCAAATAGTAGGTGTAAGTGGAAGTAGTTGAAGTGTGCCGGAAGGTTTGACAATCTCTCCGTTATTTCATTGACAAGTATCACATTCTGCCACAAAGGCGTGGATGTCCTGTTTCATACCATCCTAGAAGAAAGAACGTTTGACCCATTCATAAGTTTTGGTAAAACATGAATGACCCGTGGTAGGTGAAGCATGAAACTCAAAGAGAACCATGGATTTAAGGGCCAACGGTTTGCTTAAATATAGGTGATATTTATAGTGAAACTTGTCATTGTTGCAAGAGTACCCTAGCACAACTTGGGGATCCTGTTGTAGTTGTTGGATTAGGCTGAAATTTTGGGGTCTTGTAACCATTCCTGATAAACAACCTGAAGCCAGTCAGTGACAAGGAATGAGAGGGAAAAAATGGACCCTTCATATTTATTGGAAAGAACATCACCCAACACATTTTCTTTTCCCTTCTTGTAAATTATCTCATAATCATATACAAACAGCTTGGTCACCCATTTTTGTTGCTCTAGGGATGAAATTCATTGCTCTGGGAAGTACTTGAGGATTTGATTATCCATTTTAATTTGGAATCATCATCCCAATAGATAAGGGCACCAAAGATCCTTTGCATGCAAAATAACCAACATTTCATTTGCATAGATTGATTGGCCCAAATGTCGCTACGACATTTGTTTGCTCATGAAAGAAAAAGGTTGTCCATATTGCATAAAGACCACCTCGATTCCTCTCCCTAATGCATCACATTCTAGAAAAAAGGTCTTGGTGAATTCAGGTAGGGTCAGTACAAGAGTAGTGCACATAGCTTCTTTCAAGGCTTGGAAGGCTTGATTAGTGGTTGAAGTCCAACTGAAAGCATTGTTTTTAAGGAGAGTTGTTAGAAAAGCCACGATTTTTCCATAATTATGAACAAACTTGTGATAATATCCCATTAAACCCAAGAAAACACAATTTTTTAAGAGTTTTAGGGCGAGGCCAATTATGCATAGCTTCAATATTTTTAGGATCCAGCCGTACACCATCCTTGCCAACAATATGACCTAGGTACTAGACTTTAGAGAAACCAAGAGAACATTTAGATTGTTTGAGGATTTTTTTTTTATTAGAGAGGAGATGGAGAACTTGATCCACATTTTTGAGATGGGCTTGCCAAGTTTTACTATAGATGAGAATATCATCAGAGAAGACTAACACGAAGTGATGAAGGAAAGGAAAAAATACATTATTCATGAGACTTTGAAAAGTGGAGGGGGAATTACAACGACCAAAGGGCATGACAAAGAACTCATAGTGGCCTCATGAGTGCGAAGTGTAGTCTTGGGATTGTATTCCTATTTCATACATATCTGGTGGTATCCAGAATGAAGGTCAAGTTTGGTAAAGCATTGATCCCCATTGAGTTCATCCGGAAGGTCATCTATGACATGAATGGGAACTTTTTCCTTGATGGTAAGTTTGTTGAGGGCACGAAAATCAGGACACATGTGCCAAGTTCCTTCCTTCTTGAGGACCATGACAACATGGGAAGAATAGGGGCTAGTATTGGGATGAACAAGACCTACTTCTAGCAATTCTTGGAAAATTTTATCAATTTCATTTTTTGAGAAAAGGGATGGTGATAAGGGCGCACATTGGGAGGAATACTGCACAAAATTAAGGGAATGGAATGGTCATGGTCGTCGTGTGAGGGAGGAAGGCCCTGGGGAATTTGGAAAACATTTTGATGTTGGGAAAGGATAGATTGAAGGTCAGGGTGCACAGAGGGAGTCTCAACTTCTTGAATGTAATGGAGTTGGGAAATGATGCCATAATGACCTTTTTTAAGTAACTTTTCCATGCAGTGGGAACTGATAATCTCCTAATAGCCTGTTGTCATTCCTTGGAATTTATACTATTGGCATTCATGTTGGAATTACATAGTCAAATATTTAAAATCCATGGTTATGGTGCCTAGAGTGCATAGTCATTCAACACCAAGCACAATGTAACAACCACTCATGCCAATCAAAAACATGTGAGATTTAAAGTTATACTAACCAATTTGTAGGCGTGCATTTTCACAATGCTCCCCACATTTCATGGAACCACCATTGGCAAACATGATTTGAAAATTGTTGACAGGCCAGATATACCAATTGATTTCTTGGGAAAGGTGACGATGAATGAAATTATGAGTGTTGCTACTGTGAACTAAGATGATGAATTTCATGTGATTAATGTAACCAATCAATTTGAGGGTTTTGGGAGCAGAAAAACCAATGAGAGAATTAAGCAAAATCAGTGGTTCAACTTCGGGAAGATCATAGGGTGGTGTGAGATCATCTACTTGGGGTAGTGTTTCCTTAGGTGAAACCTCAACATATTCATCAAAAAAATCCTTAGAAATGGCCATAAATTTTTTATGTTCTTTACACTTGTGCCCAAGAAAGTATTTCTCATCACAATTATAGAAAAGAACCTTGAGTTGGCATTCAACCATTTCCACCCGTGTTAAATTTTGGACCTTGATAGGAGTGGTTGAAGGGGTAGGATTGTGGGATCAATGGTGGGGAATAAAAGAAAGTTTTTTGTTCTTGGAAAATATGACTCATTATGCCTCATTAGCACGTTTAGTTACTTCCAACCATGTCTAGGGGCAAGCCATGAGGACCTGAGTTCATATTTCATCATTGAGGCTACTGATAAAGCATTCTCAAAAGAAGGCATTGGTCATACCCTCTGTTCAGAAAGACAATTTATCAAAGGAAAAACTAAAATATTCCAATGTTCCAGACTGTTTCAACTTAGTCAAATGATCTAAATGGTAGGTGTCTATGTCAAAGAATTCATACAAATCAACAAAACACTGTGTTCAAGAAACATACCCTTGGCGTGTATTTCTACACCATTACCACCATTTCCATTGTTCCATATCCAAATAGATAACGTCGTAATGAAGCTTGGTCAAGTCATAGGAAATGCCATGTAGGGAAAAATAGTGTTTCTTCTGAGTGACCTGGGATATTGGATTCGAGACATCAAATTTTTTCACCTCAAACCTGGGAAGATGGGGGTCGCAATTGGAATGGAATTTTAGAGGATTGGAATAGTCATCACCTTCGACTTGGGGGTTTGGGATAAAAGTGGAAGGACCCTTGGATAAGAATTGTTCGAAAGCAAAGTGGAGTTCTTTTATTTGGCTAGAGAGTTGTTCCTAGATGTGGTCCATTTTGGCATGAGTATTAGTAATGTCATTATTCATTGTATGATTGGTTTCGTCTTGTCAATTGGGGGCCATTAGGAGATGAGGGGTGGATCCAAGGAAAAAAAGGTAGATAAGTGATATATACCACTACGATCAAGGAAATGAGAGAACACCAATGGGATAAGTGCCAAATAAGGGTTTCGAGAAGGGGTCAGGTCCATAGGAAAAAATGATTGAAAAATATAAGTACCAATGCGATTAGGGAAGAGAGAGTAATCCAATGGGATACATGCCAAATAAGGGTGCCAGGAAGGGGGCAGGTCCACGATAAAAAAAAGTATTGAAAATGATAGATACCATTTTGATTAGGTGAAGAGAATAATTCAATGGGATAGGTCTCAAATAATGGTGCAGGAAGGACCCAAACTCACTACTACAAAGTTATACTCCTATTTGAATAATATTTTAGTTTCAAAATTCCCAAATTCTTAATAGGAAAAAAATGTGTAGTAGATTTGCAAAAAAAATGTAGGAGGTAAGTTTACGTGACTGAAATGTCCTTTTTATTCCTTGTCTGGTTTTTTCCCCCGGTTAGGGTTTATAGGGTGCATATGGACAATGGTTTTCCTTGTGCTATATATATATGATATACATGTGGGGTCGAACAGTAGTACTCGACCCAATATCTCAAGGCACCAACTAAGGTGGCTTGATCGTATCCTTAGTCATACTACTCGGTTACCCAAGTACTAGAGAGTATATTCCCAAGTTTTGTTCTTGGTGGAAATAGCAGTCAAGAAATGATCGAATGGTTTAGGGATGGTTTCAAGAGACCTAAGGGACTCCCGATATACCTGTCAGTACATGGGAGTAATGGTTGTATACAAATTCTGTTTGATGCGACACTACTTGAGGGGTGCCAACAAGGGTTATAGAGGTTTCCAACAAGGGAGAAAATTTGTTTTCTAGGAAACCCTGTGAAACTATCTGTATTTTCTAAGTGTAGTCTTCTCCATTGTAGTTTTACCCATTGAATGACATATCTATGTGCTTTAAAGACATCAACAATACATGTCTCTACCCTGGAAAAACAACTACCCATAATTCTTGCTAAAAAAATTTCTTCGATACCACTTGTAAGGTACCAAATGAAATATAATATGCAGAAATGGGAATATTCAACAGATATCAATGGAACAACAAAATATTGAGAAGGGAAATACCATAAATAATACCTTTATTCAAAGAAAGAAATGTTGACTTGCCTCTTCAAGGGGGAAACCTCCAACAAAGAAGAGCTCTATTAAAATAATTCTCAAGACAAAGCTTTCTCATGCCTCCTACTCTTTTTTATACTAATTCTATCTTCTAAAGAACATTCTAGAGGAAGATCTTTCTAGAAGAAAAAACTTCTATTATGTCTTCTTACATTGACTTGTTCATATTTATTAAGCAAGCCTTATTGACTAGTTTCGACCTTTATTAAATGGAAAATATATTATTTTATCTACGTGAGGGGTTAGAGAGGTTAGGTTCCTAACACTATTGCATGGGTTGCTTGGCATTCTCTTTTTGTTTATGTTCCTCTAATATTATTGTTTTCTTGGGGAAGTTTTCTTAGCTTTCTTTACCTAGAAACATTTGGGATTATGGAACATGGCTTGCTTCTTCCAACAAGAATCCTCGAGATTTCCTTTCTTCCCATAGAAGGAACATGCACTAGAGTGCCAAAATTATTCAACCTTGTGACATTTCTTCTTGTAGAAGAAAAAAACAAGAGGTGTTTTTCCATAACTTTTTGGGTTTTTCTTGTTCTTGCCAAGTTGTTTGATTGATCCTCCAAGTGTTGGTTTAGTTTTGGATGGTAGAAACATCCCTTGGCTACCCTCATTCAAGCTACTATAAGTATGTTGGAGTAAGGGTTTGTTTCCCACTCCCTTTTGTGTTGCCTTTTCTAGAATCAAAATGGATTTTTTTTTAATCCCTCTTGATTCAACAAAGGTTATCTTGCTCATCTTAACTTGAGCCAAACTTTTAAGAAATGAACTACATGACTTTCATGCATAGAGATTAGTGAGTAAAAGTCTTAATTTCTCTAGTTGGATTGGTTTTTATTGTTTTATTTTGTTTCATAAATCAAGTTACAATAAATTTAATATTGAGCTATAGAATTTAATATCGATATATTTCATGTTACAACAACTAATATTGAGCCATAAATCCCACATCGACATATTCATAATTGTATTTATCGCTTCTAATTTATATATATATATATATATATATATATATATATATATATATATATATATATATATATATATATATATTTTTTTTTTTTTTTTTTTTTTTTCGAAAGAAAACTATTATATTTCATAAAAAAATAATAGATATTATGCCCTTCTCAAAAAGGATCGCTTCAGCTTTCCTTTCCTCCTTAACCTTCATACATTTACAAAAATAACACTATTCCAAACCATTCTCCACAATTCCTCCTTTATTACTCTTTTCGCAAAAAGGGAAAACAAAATACTTATAGACTAAAAGAAACTTAAATATACCAAAACAAAAAATATTTTAAAGTTGGAAGGACATCTCCTCAACCATCTGGTCATTCAAATATTCTTGTTATAAAAAAACCAAACCACTGCCTCTAGTTCCAAATCCTCCTTTGATAGTTGATATGCCTTTTGGTTCAATTCTTTGTAAACGTGTGTTGGATTACTGAGAGGGGAGGTCAATCAATAATAGATAAATTTAATCCTTTTAACCATATAATACAAGTTTTATATCAATTGACCTAGGTGGATATCGGTGGCCACCCACCTCTTCCAACTGGCTCAAAACAGTGTCTGACAATTTTGACAATTTACTATTTTTAACAATTTTCACTTCCGGGGTCATTTTGAGGGCCTAAATGAAGGTTTTTCAGGATCGAGCTTCTGAATGATAGCCAAAAATATTATTGATACCCCAAAATTAATCTCCTCAATGATACCTTTCCAACGGGCTATCATACACCTAAAACAAAGATCGTATGCAAAAGTTACAACCTCGGGAAGTTGATGTACTAACTTACCCAAACGGGGCCCACATGACTTTTGGCGCTTCATCTCCGAGGGTTAGGTTTTTGGATGTATAGGGTTTTTGGCATTCCTGTTTATTGTAAAAATTCCTTCAGAGCCTCATTGTAATAATATTCTTGCAAATGAGTGCAGCCGTCACATCTCTTCTCAGAGATAAGCCGCCACCATTCCAACAAGCTTGTTTCTGTTGCATTTTACAGTTTCAACTTATTTCCTTATTGAATAGAAAACCAGTTTTACTGTATCTCTGTTATTTTTTGTTAAGCACCTGTTAATAATCTGTAGTCATTTCTTTCTTCTCATAAAATCTAGATCATCAATGTAGCATTATCATCCAATAATTGCAGAGTAAATAAGAAATTAACAAATGAACAATCATACACATACACAGTACACTAGTGTTTTACATGGAAACCCAAAGTGGGAGAAAAACACATAATTCTTTTTCTTATATGTCTTGAAGAATTACATTCATTAGAAGAACCAACATCTTTTGTTTTCCAGTTGCAACTGGAAGGTGGCTCCAACCCCCTAGTTTATCAGGCTACAACTTGAGGGAAGCTCCAACTCCCCAATTCTTTGGCTACAACCAGAAGGAGGCTACAACCCCCTATGTTCTCTGGCTACAACTGGAAGGTGGCTACAACCACCTGTCCTTTCCCCATCCAACCGCCCTGAAGTAGAAGTAGACTGATGGAACCATTGTCACACTATCACTGTGAGATATATCATTGTAAACCTGTACCAATCAACCTATACCAAACAACCTGTGCCAATAACCTGAACGATGCATCAACCTGTAATCAACCTGTACCATAAACAAGTGCATCAACCATGCACCAACCTATACCAACCAACCTGTAATCAACTTGTACCATAAACAAGTGCATCAACCATGCACCAACCTGTACCTCAACATGTACAATGAACAAGTGCATCAACCATGCACCAAACCTATACAAATAACCTCTCACAACAACTTGTCCAAAAAACCTATCACAACAACATGTCTCATCAATTTTATCAACCAAATCAGATCTACTCACAAAGATCAATCACCAAGACAACTCTCAAAGATGTGCATCAACCAAGTATAACACAACAACTCATAATCATCCACAAGATCAATATGTGCTTCTAATAATACAAGTATGCTACATCATCCATAAACCATGTATGCTACATCATCCATAAACCATGTGTCAACAATACTACTAACAAGTGCCTCCAACCATGTACCAAGTATGTACCAATCATGTATCAACTACTTATCAACTATGACCCATCAATATGTACCAACACCATCAACTATATACCTCATGTATGTGCCAACTCATCAACTACTTGTCTCAACCATGTACCCAACATGTACCTCAACCAAAATCCCTCATAAATTTCATTATCCAAATCTGATTTGCAACTCTCTAATAGACCTGGTGTATATGATCACATTCCTACAAACCATCCTTAACTTTAACAACAAGAGACTATCATTTTCATCAAACTTTTCTTTAGTCTCACATGCCTAGTTTTGGATTAGTCAACAACCCTAACTTGAAATGATCATAACTTTGTACCTATAATGAATAAATATTTAAAACTGATACACAATGTTCTTCAGTGTGTTTTATACAATTCCTCCATGTGTCACCACTTGGAACCTCTCAGAAAACGAGTTATAGAAAAAATGGCATACCTTGTTGAATTCTGGCTTATTTTAGAGAGAGCCCTTGTAGAGAGTTCCCTGCATGTAATATTTATTGAATCACTCTGAAAATGTTACGAATAATACTATATACTGTACTCTAACCAACACATTTTTTCTTACTCAATTTGGATCTATAATGAAGAATTTATGACATTTTTACCTTAAACACCTATTTTAGACTAGTTTTAGGACTAGCCACAAACCCTATTTTCCACAGAGTGTAAATCCAAAAATACAACGAACCACAATCTGAATTTGTTACCGCAGATACTTGGATATGTTTCCTCAATGGCATAGCAATTTCACGGTCTGAATAATTCTAGAAAAATAGTTATTGTAAAAATGGTGAGATGACCTGTAAATAACATACCTTAGAAAACATCATCAAAGGAATTTATCCTTCCTTGAATTCTGGCC
Organism: Picea sitchensis; assembly: GCA_010110895.2. Classification (NCBI taxonomy): domain Eukaryota; kingdom Viridiplantae; phylum Streptophyta; class Pinopsida; order Pinales; family Pinaceae; genus Picea; species Picea sitchensis. The sequence goes on along the minus strand of SNQJ01S0087963.1, from coordinate 66,410 downwards.
TTCTTTTCTTCACCTTTCCTCAGAAATTCAGCTTATATATCATTTGGTTACCTTAGATACCTATAGATATTCAATATTCTCAAGTGTGATGTAAAATGAGAGAGCCTTGCCTCTTATTTATACTCTCTAAGTAGCTTCCTTAAAAACATCTTCTAGGTCACTTTGCCCACTTTCCTTATTTTAGGGTTAACCCACTTCTAATTTCTCCA
>SNQJ01S0087963.1:36596-66191 GCA_010110895.2 Picea sitchensis | reverse complement strand
GAGGGTCCTCCAACTTTGTAAGTCCATAACTCTCAAACCATGAGGAGTTATGTGACATTCTACATACCACCAGAAATGGAATGACATGTACTATCCATTTAGAATAGTATTACTTGAAAATATATTAAAACTCATACCGTTATCCATCAAACAAACTTGGGTCCATTACCCAAAACTGGGTTCTCCAACTTCTCATGGCGATAACTCTCTAACCGTGAGGAGTTATGTGACATTCCACATACCACTGGAAATGCCATGAAAAGAAATATCCATATAGGATAGTTTCACTAAAAAATTCATTGACCTTGATCTCATTATTCCACAAATAAGCATGGGTTTTCTAACCATACTTCTAGGATAACTCAATCCGCAAAACGTCTTCCTGTGAGGGCTTTCACCATAAGGGGACCACTTTGGAGTTCATCCATTTGTACTTATTATCAACCATGAAAACAAAATAATGAATCATCTTTACATCAAACAAACTTGGGTCAATTACCCAAACCTTTGTGCTACTGGAATTCGCTACCGTACTTTCTCCAAGGGTTGACATCAATCTACAATATCACTCTCCAATAGTTGACATCAATGACAACAAAAAATCCATACCAACTATCCATCAACCTAAGACAATTGTCTGACAACATGTGCACATGAGTACCATTCCAAATCACTCAATAGATCTTGGATCCTTCCCATTAAACGTTGCAGTCTTGCTACCTATAATTGATATTTCACTTTTACCCAATCCACAACCACCCGGGAGTATCCAAATATTTGCAATTTTCTCATATTTAATGAAGTGGATAAAAACAATAAAACCCAAATAATTGTTAATTCCGCCTTCATATTTGATCCCCTCCCTGGTGTATGCTTGAAATCAAAATGATATTCTGCATATATGTATAGGACTACCCCAAATCCACAATGTGGGGGGTGGCCTTTGCTTGCTCCATCAAAAAAACCCCATGGGGTATCGTAAATCATCTCTACCATTTTGGAAATATACATTTTAACCTTTTTATGATCTTTCCTAAAATCCACTACCTTTTTGATAACTAGATCTGCCACCACCTCCACATGGATATATTTTTTCTGAAAAATGATTAACTTCCTATCCCACCAAATAAAATACATGATGAAACAAGGGAGGGATACGATCTCTCTGACTGTTGATTCTTTATTCCATGAAACAAACCATTCCTCTGTGCTTCCTTCACATGATACTAGAGGTATCTTCAAAACCACAACAACTTGGTTTCAGACTCGTTTGGCATAGGGGCATAGAAAAAAAAGTGTACTATTGATTAAGGGAATTTTCCCCTATGATCGTGGGTTGTAATCACAACAGAGCAAGACTAAGTGAAAGAGATAATTGTCTCCCCACAGTGAAAAACACACAAAAACCAAAGAAAATAACTAGTTTAATTAGGATAAGGTAGGGATAGAGAGGAGAAAAGAAGGTGCACCTTGTTCTCCCTTTTGATGTCGATCCCCGTTCCAATTCACCGAAGAACTCTTGATCTTCTACTGGAATTAACCTACAAGATAGACACAAGACTAGGGATGAAAGGAAAGTAGTTATATGATCATAAACATGTGCATGTAATATGCCAGATTCAAAGTAAGCATATTGATAAATGTACAATGAAGAAAAATCTGGGGGAAAACAAGCTCTTTTATTACCAACAAGTGGAAAAGTTAAGTCACAACCTTGTCCAGTCTTAGGCACTGTCTTGAAGCCAACTATCTCGGTTCCTTCGGGAATCCTCAAGCATCAACTCAATCGATAAGGAATTCTCTCAATGACTCAGATAGGGATAAGGAGAACCATATAGTCACATAAAAGGAGAAATAATCTCTGGAAAAGGAGTTTCCAAATTAAAGTGGATGTTGCTTAGAGAATATAGGGAAAAGAGGCTTGCTATATGCTAGCAGAATAAATTTGCACCAAGGGACTTGTGTTCTCATCTTTATCCCTCTATGGTTTTTTTATATCTTCACAAAGGGGTTTGGGGAGTTGAATTATGTTATGTATGGGAAAGGGTCACTGGGAAATGAGCCCAACCGAAAAAACTGCCTGAAAACACAAGGTTATTTTATTTTTCACCAAAAACAAGGCCATCTGTGGGTTGCAGTGAGGAAAGGCATGAATGTCTACGTGTTGCTCTAGGGAAACTCACAGATATGGTCTTAAAGCATGTTTTTTAGATGATTATTGGAGGTGACTTTTAGGTAAAAGTCTAGAAAGCATTGGGAAAGGGTTAGGCCATGGAACAAAATAATAAGTGTGGCATTTTTTTCTATAACAAATATTGATTCACCTTCCAGGAAACACAACGAGCATCTACTTAGACCATTCCATCTCCATCACCAAATAACATCCCAAGTGAGGATTTTTTTATCCAGTGATAACCAGAACATGAATTTCATTTTTTAGAGAATTTCATTTCCATAAGGATTTCCACTACCATTTTATGACACCTTCATTAAATTTTCATCCAAAGAAAAATAACCTAGATTTACAGAGTATGTTCCAACTTTCATGTTTTTTTCCCAACATAGTGAATCATATTCATCCTCCTCCAGGTTAATAAGGTTTAATTTCAGGGTATCTATATATGATATACAATCTTCCACTCGATCTCCTACAGGATTCAAATCCATTGTTGATTTCCAAATAATTCTGACCATGATATCCATTCCTTGTGTTGTTGCACCCCTCAAAGAGAAAACCCCCTGGGCTCAGATGTTTCTCACTAGATCCTCTGATAGTTTGAAATTTCCAACTGATCCCTCCCAAGGATCCTCCCCAACATGAACACTCCTTACATCTCTAATACATCGTTATTTCCATGTCCCAATCAAAGGGAAATCATCCACCATCGCTTTCCATCCTGTTGAACTTATTACCACTGACTTCCTTGGTTTTTTGAACCATTCTTCAATGGATTTCCCTATAAAATACTTAGAAATTAAGACACTTCCCCACAACATCCTGTTGTTGATGAGCCTCCATAAAAAAATTTCCACCAAATATTTATTGAACCAAACCAGATTATGAATTCCCCATCCTCCAAACTCCTTTGGATTTGCTAACCACGACCACTTGACAGGAGGAATTCCTTCCTCCTGATTTTTTTCTGGACCACAAGAACTTGAAACAATCTTTGAGAATTTTTATTAAGATACCTTTTGGAATCTTTTCTATGGTTTCCCAATACACCAGAATGTTGCATAGTACATATTTAATTAACACCAAATGCCCTCCATGAGAGAGAAATCAATTCACCCACATATTAATTCTGGATTGAATTTTTAAAACTAATCAAGTCCAATCCACATAACCATATGAATTTTTCTTTAAAAAAAATATCGAATACTTGATTCCATCTTTAATTTCCAAAGTTGCGAAAGGGAAAATGTGGATTAACTGCTCTCTAGTCTCTTCTCCCAATGCATTGAATCTGATAGAAGATTTCCTTCTGTTCAGCTCCATCCATGTTTTTAAACAATATAGGTCCAAAATATCATTGATAACCTGAAATTATTTTACTTTACATGCACCAAAGAGCATTACATCATCCACAAAAAGAAAATGAGAAATAAACTATGAATATGTTATCTTCAAACCTTTCGGGAGTCCTTTACTCCTTTCCTCTTGAATGAGTCTACTTAAAAAAATTTCCACTATCAAAAATAGAAAGGGAGATAGAGGACATCCTTGTCATAGCCCCCTTGAAGAGAAATGTTTTTTGGAAGGGGATCCGTTTATTAGCACAACAAAATCTCCATCCCTGTTGCTAAAAAATATATGTCCAAAATATCGTTGATAACTTGAAATTATTTTACTTTACATGCACCAAAGAGAATTACATCATCCACAAAAAGAAAATGAGAAATAAACTATGAATATGTTATCTTCAATCCTTTCAGGAGTCCTTTACTCCTTTCCTCTTCAATGAGTCTACTTAAAAAAAATTCCACTATCAAAAAGAGAAAGGGAGATAGAGGACATCCTTGTCACAACCCCCTTGAAGATTAAAAAAATTTGGAAGGGGATTAATTTATTAGCACAACGAAATATGTCTATTCAATTCACCTCATAATCTAGTTCATCGTAAACAGGTTCATCCCCAACTTGATCATGGACATTCTATTAAAGTCCAAATGACTTTGTCATATGCTTTTGAAAGGTCTAATTTAAGCACAAAGGAAGAAATATTTTGAACTTTGATTGTATGCATAGCTTCTTGAGCTAATGACACAACACCATGTATTTTTCATTTGAACAAGAAACCAAATTGTTCCTCTGAAAAGATTTTGTAAGGATAGGTTTGAGTCGATTCATGATGATCTTGGATATTAACTTATCAATCAAGTTACAACAAGAAATAGGGTGAAAATAATTGAAAGTGATTGGCTTAGATTTATTTGGAATGAGGGCTAGATAGGTTTTTTTAATGGGACCAAACACCTTCCAGATGCCTGGGATTCTTGCACCACTTTTAGTAAGTCCTCCTTAATCAGATCGTAAAAACCTAAGAAGAATTCCACTGACATACCATCATGCCTGAGACTTTTATATTTTTGAAAGGAAAAAAGGGTATTAAGGATTTAAAACTTTGAGACCTTCTCTAGTAGGGCCTTATTCATTTCCTCACTAATTTTCTGGGGAAAAAGGTATACAACTTTTAGGATTTCTGAAATGGGGCAGCCCAATTTTTCTCTGAACAAGGTATTGAAAAAGCTATCCTTGTTCTTGAAATTTCCTCGTGGGAGGACACCATAACTCAATTCAGGTGTATGATTTCTCCGATTTTATTAGAGGTCTTTTTGTGTTGAGCGAACCTGTGAAAAAAAATGGTATTGCTATCTCCTTCTTTCAGCCAAATTGCCCTACTCTTTTTCCTCCATCTAGCTTCTTCCAATAGTAACTAATTTTATTTCCTTTTTAAAATATCCCCCAATTCCGACTCCTATGTACGACTTAGAGACCCAATTGATTTTTCAGTCAAGAGGAAATTTAGGGCCTTCTCTACGTCCTTTAGGTTGGATTGCGAATGATCTTGGAATTCTTTAGCCCATTTTTTGGTTATTGAACTGATATTCCCAATATTGTTTTCTAATTGAATCATGTAAGAGGAACCCTCATCATTAGACAAATGAACCCAAGAAGTCAAAACTAAAGAGCGATACTCCTCTTCTTGCAACCAAGACTCGTTGAATTTCATGGGGAAATATTTTGCCTTATCTGACTTGAAAATTTTCAATAAAATTGGTATGTGGTCAAAAGAACTGCCCTCAAATACCCATGATGAAATTCCCCAATATGTTAACGACATATTTTCAAAAATAAGAAAATGGTTGAGCCAGTTTTTATCAGTTCCTTTCCTTTTCGACCATTTCGCTAGGTTTGGGAAATATTTTAAGGGGCCACATCCACTAATGAATTCACCATTATCCAATTTGAAAAAAAAACTACTTTAGGGTATTTTTAGGCATCTTCCCCCCAAATTTCATGAGAGGACATTATGAAATTTAAATCCCCTACCACTATAACATTATCACCCTGTAAGACCCATAAAGAGGCCAACCCTTCCCAAAATGGGATGCGATTAGAATACAACCCATAGAGATTTACCACCATGAAAGAAAAATTTAAAGAGGGCCCCCAAAACTCCACCTCCAACCTTGAATATAATGTGGAAAAGGAAATTGTCTTGAAACATGGCATCCATGCTACAAGGAGACCCCCCAAAACGCTTACTGATTCCAAAGAAAAAAAGAGCCAATCCTTTATCATGGCTTGAAAACACCTTCTTCTTTGTCCCTGACACACATTGTATCCTAAATGATAATAAAATATGGATTTTGCAATAACATAGGCCATTTGAGGGCTAATGTTTAGTGGTTTCCCCCAACCCCTCTGATGTTGAGGGAAATAACAATCGGTGGGTAACCTTTGGATGGGCCATCCTTACTCTAAGGACCCAAAAATCATTGATTTCTTCCCATCTTGAACTTCCCTCTTTTCTTTCTACTGAGTCTTGAAAAAAAAAAACACTTTCTACCAACCTATCCCCTCGGTGACTTATCAATGGCCAAACCTCCACTGATGTCCCAAAAAGTCCTAGATTTGACTATATACCTAAGGAGGTATTCCAACTTGACATAATATTTGGAGAAAATGCTATCACACAACTAGGCATCCACAGAAGGAAGGAGAGACCCAGGAAGGGGAGCACCTGTTGAAGGTATATGCACCTGACAATATGAGGACAACTTATCATCCTTAGGGGAAACATGGGAAGACTTCACAGGAGAGGAGGTGATCCCTAGATCCAAGGAGAGGGAGGGAGAGGGATTGACATGTGTCACGCCTTTGACCTCATCATCACTTATAGGATAATATTGATGAAAAAAAAATTTATAAGTATTTTTTGAAAGTGAGAGGGGGGAATGTGTATATTTACTAGCTGACTCGATGAGACCTTTATTTGAAGAGGAAGAAGACAATGGTGTCACCTTCCTTTTTTCCTTGGCTTTGCTACTAGTTTCTCCATAGGCCAATTTTGCACCATCCTCACATGAATTTTCCTTCATAGAATTTCTTTTCCAAATTTTCCTAAAGGGTAGAAACTAGGAAGGATTCCTTTTGCATTGGGCTTGGAGGTGACCCACCTCATGGCATCCAAAGAAATGAATGCACTTTCCAATAATATATCCTTTGTATCCGGGAAAAACCTTCCCATACCAGCTCAATTTCATCTTGTAACCCATCATGCATGCCCACTTCAACTTGTGTCCAATCCCACCGATGATATAGCTTCGTGTCCTAGTCTGGTTCGAGACAACAAAATTTGCATCTCTTATTCCTAATAGGCCTTTAGCAAATATGTATGACAAAACACGAATAGAAGGTTGGGTAGAATCGTCGAAAACTTTGTGAGAGAGAATGGGTTTGTGATGGATTGAAAGACACATACCACTCCTTTAGTATCAATCTAGAGGGGCCCCATCCCCAAATCCTACTGAAGATTTGGTTTAAATCCTCCATGGAGTAGAATTTGAAACAAATCCACCCTCTAAAGACTCTATGAAAATTGGTTTTGTACCCCAAAATGTCTGACCAGATCTCATCAATCCAATTACCTAGTGCATTTGGGCACATGATATTATCGCAGAAATGTCCTACGACATTTTCCCCCATCAACTCTAGAATCTAGTCAAAGGAAATGACATCTCCTACCACCATTTTCTTCCTTGTTCGTTTTCTTTCCAACACTTTATCTTCAACTTCCTTTGGGAATTGGATGGAGATTTCAAATGTTCCCCTATGCTAGCAATTTCCTTTGAAACATGCACACCACCTTTCAAAATTGATAGATGTGGTGAAATGGAACATGCTTGAGGCTCATTTCCCCCTGCATGTGCCTAGACATCCTTCGATTCCTTGAGAATGGGGTCTCCAAGATTTTCTTGTGTCGAAATTGAATGCTTTTACAACTTGTGATCCATTCCACCAAAGTTATGTTTGAATGTGGATCCAAAGACCCCATCATGTGTAATCGCTTCACCTCCTACGCTCACATGAAATCCAAGTCATAAATGAAAACCTCCTTCTGGTGCCCATCCTCTCCATCATAATCCACCTTGTCACTATCGAACTCCGTATCGATTTTCTTTGGGATTGCTTCTGTACTTGATCGCTAACAGACCCGAAGTCATTTCCTTTTTTTACTTAGTACTCTGATGTCGTATGCTAACAATAAACCTACCATAACCGCCGTCGCCTGCACCAATTTCAAAGTTGAGGCCTCCAACTAGGGTTTTTCTTTATTTTAATTATGAATCAATATTATATTTTTTTTTTTTTTGCCTACACTATATATATATATATATATATATACATATATATTGAATGAACATCATCAATACAGTTGTGACACATCTCATCCACTTGGGTTGTAGAAAGAACCTCTTGATGCAATTACCGCCATAACTAATTAAGCATGCATACAACACAACCATAATCACAAATTCCATAGATAACATAGATTTACCCCAGAAAACCAAATGGGAAAACCAAAGAGGAGGAGATAAGTATGCCAACAAATGGCCATAAAGGGACGGGTTCACCCACTTAGGAATGGTGAATCCATATTTTGAAGGTGTCAAAGAGCATTTTCAGAGACATAAAGAATTATAANAGAAAACCAAATGGGAAAACCAAAGAGGAGGAGATAAGTATGCCAACAAATGGCCATAAAGGGACGGGTTCACCCACTTAGGAATGGTGAATCCATATTTTGAAGGTGTCAAAGAGCATTTTCAGAGACATAAAGAATTATAATCCCCTGAGCCAATTAAGATTCCAAAGAGAGAAGTAGTTAGAATAAGGTATATATGTAGAGAAAATGAGGTATTCACTCTTTTAGCCTCTAAGTCATTAGGATAGGAATATAATTTCTTATTGAGCCATTGGTAATGTGTACTCAAGAACACCATTTTAATGTGGAGCTTCCCATTGGGTTTCTCTAGGATACATCCATGTGTCCTACTGTGTGTATGATGGTGGGTTTATTTCACTGAGTTCTTTGACTTGAATACACAACCACTATTATTTTCATATTAGCACTTAAGCAAATATATTAAACACTTAGCAGTAATATGGGGTCCATTTTGGTGAATTGAGTTGGCCATAGGATGATTGGTTACAAATCATATTAGTATTTTAGACCAAGTTTGAGAACACTTGATGAACAACATGTATGGTAAGAACCCATAGTGTATACCAGAAGAGTGGATAGTCAATTACTTCAGATATAGAAAGAACTAGAAAAAAAATGTCAGGAAATGAAGAACCATTCAAGACCTTGAAGTTAGGTTTACTCGGCTAGAGTATAGCATTGTTGTATCGAATGAGATGGTGCTAGAAATTTTGGTAATGAGGGAGACCAATAAAATTTTTGTATAGCTCAAGCATGAAGAATAAATTTCTTGCCAATCTAAATGGGAAAAGCCTTTGAAATACAAAATATCTATTTTCATCATTTAAAAATTTATGGACATGTTTTGATATGATGGGAGAGTTATGTAGATGATTTTTGTCTTTGAAATAATCCCATGGCGACAAAGTGGGAGCACTTCAAATAATTGTTGAAATAATTGTTATATCATATAGGCTATGATGATGAAAAACACTTATGGCAACAATACTACCATCAAGATCAAGGAAAAAGTGTTCAAGAATACATGACATATGATTTTAGGAAGAAAACTATCATGTTGGATGTCTCACTAGAAGAAATTTGCTAAAGTGTTCAAGAATACATGTATGATTTCAGGAAGAAAACTATCATGTTGGATGTCTCACTAGAAGAACTTGGCATAGTAGTGAAGTACCTTGGAAGTCTGCATAGTCACATGCAAAGGAAACTGTATATTTTGAATGTAAAAGACATAGATGAACCAAGAAAAAAGGCTATATACATTGAGTTAGATATCAAAAAAAGGAAACAAAATCATAAAGAAGATCCCATTAAAAATAAAATGAAGAAATTTATAACTACAACCAGAAAAGGTAATGATCCTATAAAACATTGGAACCATTTTGATGTGGTTGGACACATGGAGGAAAGTGCTAGAATTTTCATTTGGAGTGACATATAAAATGGTACAATTCCTTGAAGGGAACAATCACAACTAAATATAAAAGATATAGAGGTAGAGGGAAACTCCAATGTGGATGAGACCCTATCTTGCACCATGCTTCAACAACTACGAGAAAGTGTAGAAAGACATGCCCTTTTCTGGATCAAGGTTCAAGTGAATAACAAGAAGTTAAATGTTTCATTTGATAGTGATTCTTACAAAAAATTGATTTCTAAATCCTTGATTTATGAGCTTGGTCGAGATACATATGAACTAGTACAATGAAGCTCAATAGGATTCGAGGATGGCTACATGGAGCACAAGAAGTTGAACACAGATATGCACTGGACTGCATAATGGAAGTGATGCATGATGCATACAATGAAACTAGGATGCATATGCATTAGTAGGCATGATGAGATTAAATTGTTGGTGCATATTGATGTGCATTAGTGCATGCAAGAATGCTTAGACATTCATATGGAATGATTATAGACTAAGAATAGTTTGTTGTTATATATGTGAAATAATGATGTTATTATAATTGAATATGGCCAGTGATGGATTATTTATCCATGATTTTTTTTTTAAATAATAATTTGTTTATAGCATGGTTGAAGATGTTGATGATGATGTTGTCACATACGATTGCCATCCGTATGTAGACAAATGCAGATGGTAAGAATGATTATCAAGAGGTTGGTGAAGGGATCCTATGCTATTATACAAAATTTCATCTAATCAAGTAGCATCAAGTAATGTGATAACAACCTTGCAGGTATGCATTTGGGTTGCTTATGATGCATAATTACTAAGGGGAATTGAGGTAATAATTCCCTTAATCAAAATTCAATATTTGAATTGATGTGTAAAGGCATAAAGACTTGAGTATATGAATGTTGGTTAATGCAAGAATGCAATTATATGAGGTTTGATTGCATATTATGCTATGTTGGGTATGAGATCATAACCAAGTCAAGTAAAATCAAGAGACATACTCCTGCTATAGCAATGAATACCAATAGAGATAGCCATGTGTGAGGCCATCTTGTGGTTGGATATTGAAGGGATATGGCATTGTACATATGCTTAATGGTCTTCCTATTTATAATTGATGTTTGGAATGCAACCTCTTTGCCAACTCTAAAGAGAACTAGATAATTATATTCCCAGTGTTGTGTATGGGTCGAAGAGGAAGGTATCAAAATGATCGAACATGTAAATCGGGAATAGTTTGGATGATGTGTTAAGGTGTTGGATACATATTCCAACTCACTATGGTGGAATACATGACATAGATATGTGGTATTCAAGAATCAATGCAAGGATGCATTGTGTAGATGTGTCCATGGGTATTAACGCGTTGGTTTATTTATTGATAATGTTTGATTGCATTATGAAGAGCTTTGTGTGATAGATAATGCATATGTAGGGAATGATAGTTTCATTCCATTTAATATGAATAATAGATGGAAGTGATTGAATTATTGTAAGATACAATTATGAGATCATTTCACGAGCTATTGTAAATGTGTGGAAGAGATATATTATACATGAGATATTGACAATCTATTTAGTTGAATGAAAGTTGATAAAATTGTAGGAAGAATGGTATTGGATATGGAAAGGGGGTACACTTCTTTGGGTTGTGAAAACCGAGGGGAATGAGATATTGTTGGTTGGAATTGTCACAAAAATTATTGAATTGTGAAATCATTATGTATGGTTTTGGGCCAGAGTTCCTATGTGAACATGTTGTGGGATGGAGAGCCTGTGTTATATTAGGACAAAGAGCCTATTGTTGAATAAAGGTCAAATATGATAGAATTATAATATGTGTGTACACCTGTATAGTGTTGTGCATTGAGGAAAGTGAAAAAATAAGGGGGAGGGGATGTAATATCCCAATTTTTATCCGCGCAAATTACAATGTTAATGTGAAAATGTGATTTAGGCTTGTGAGTCAAAATGTTTGGGTCGAAAATCCTGCATTGATTAATATGACTGAGGGACAAACTATGTGTTTTGTACACTGAAATGATTTATAAAAATAATAATCATTGGATGTGATATGAGCATGACAATAACAACGAGGGATTATGATTCCACAAAGGAGGGGGATAAAAGGGGTCCAATGGGTTACCCATTTCTATTAATTCAACTATTTTCGTATTAATGTTTATCCCCTTTGAAATATCAAAAGATTTATTAAATCGATGTAAGAGTGGTAGGTGGGAAAGGTCAACTCACAAATTTATGACAACATGGGATGAGTACAACCACTTTTTGGGAAATGTGAGAGTCAAGCTTGCATGAGGAGAAAAAGAATTTCGAGCACCTTTTTGGGTCAGTTTTTACATGTTTCTTTGGAAAGCAAGAGGAGAGTTGGGTGATGGAAAAGAGAACCAGCCATGTTATGTGTTAGAATAGCAATGAAAGGGGTGTGTTTTATGCCTATATTTGGGTTGTAATCCTACAAGTGATTCCATGTTGAGGAAATGACTCAAGATCCTTGAGAAGGCTACTATGAGCACTCCAAAATTACAATTGAGAGTTCATGGAGTCCCCACCTATGATATATCCTATCCAAACATGTGCACTGGAGTCTTGGAGGGAGGTGGGAAAGCCTGAGGGACTGTGTGGTAGAGAAGAGGGATCCCATTCTTTGGGTTGTGCAGGTTGAGGGGAAGGAGAGATGGTGGATTTGAATTTTGTTGGAATAGAACCTAGGTTTTGAGCTCCTGAATGTGGAGTGGATATACAAGAGGACCAAACCTCCTTATGGACTCATAACATCAGCTCGAGGGTGGCCTGTTGTTGAGAGAATTGAACAACAATTCCCATGGCTAGTAGGCACGTCCCTGGTATGTAGCTAGTCAATTCACCCATTAACATATAAGTTTTTTTTTTTATGTTTTATTATGTTAATTCCACTGTGTATACGTTTTTAATTGAATGTTGTATTTGTTGTGTGATTAATAGATTGATTCACATTTTTATAAATGTTATTAATTGCATGAGAAATTTAGCATGCTAGTAGTTGTAAATTTTATTTGTATGAGAGAAAATTTCATTTTTCTAGTAATTKGTATTTTACATTGTTYATTTGCAACTTCTTGTTGAYGYAGCCCCCCTTCTCTCCTGTTATCRCRCAATTTGTACTTTGATGGTAGAAAAGGTTAAAGGAGAGAAAATTGGTGTAACAAGAGASTATCCTATCATTTTCACCTCAATAGGATGTCTCTTTATATTTAGGGTGGTAGGCCCAGGGGAGACGTCCCTAGTGACCTAGAGATTTGAGAARGAAAAGTCAAAGTGGCTAGATAAATATCCCCTCTCACAAGTCACCACYGATCATAAAGTATTGGTTTTATAACCAATGAAATGATAATGTATCAAACACRGAACAAAKCAACAATAMACTATATATATTTGCAAGTACACTTGATGGTTAGCACTTCATAAAACCATAGAATTTCTTGATAAAAGCAATTTGTTGAATATGATGAAGTAAATAGAAAACTATAAYGACTATATTTATAGGGCAATACTTCACATTAAATTCCTTGAAATAGCTTCAAAATGACTAAGAATAATTAACCATTGAAATCATAATACTAGCATTTGTTAGAAGCAAACAAGACAATGTATAAATCAACMTTTTCAATTGCTTTTATAAGMTTTTAATGATKCATTTAATGGTTGTAACGTACTTTAGTAACAACAACAATATAGTYAGTAGGTTAGGCTATTCTASGGTTAGAAAGCRTTAGTAGGTTGCTCAAAGAATATGTTGTGATGGTTGTTTTGATCAATTACTCAAAGGAGGACTTAGACTAGTGCTTTAGGGAAAATGGAGTCAATGAATATGGCAACAAATGTTGAAGAAAATGATAGAAGGAGAGTCAGGGACAAGAGATATTGATAGATTGGAGTGTTGGTAACCCAAGGATCCAATTATCAAACCCTAGGGGAAACTAGATACTAAGGTGTAGGTAACCCTAGGCCTTAGTAGAATTCCCCCCCTCCTTAACTCAAAGATGAAGCAAAAAATCAGCTAAGATGAAGCAATGGAGGGAGGAAATTCTAGGACAATATCTAGCACAAGACTAGGACAATAACATGTGCTAGTCTTCCTAGGGTTTATTCAAGAAATTTCATAATATTTAATGTAAATGAAAGATAAATAAATTATAACCATTCAATTAAGAAGAATTGCAGAAATATCACTTACATTCATCAAGAAGAATCAAGAAAAACCCTAGTTGAACACTTCCACCAAGAAACTTGTCAAAATACTCCAAGATTTAGCCTTCCTCAACAAGTGCGCCTAAAATTTCAGCCAAGAAACCCCAAGGAGGGTGAAAATTTCATTCCTCACAAGTGTGAGTGAAAGATGATGAAAAATACAAGGGGTTTTCCCCTTATTTATACATTTTCAATGACTAGAAGTAGGTAAAAAAGGATGACATGGCCAGTTACATGTAAACGAAATAATAAAAGCCTAAAACAAGCTATAAAGGTGATGTCATTCCCTTTTATGGCGACGTTGGTCCCTTTTTGGGAAACATTGGCCTCTTGGATCAAAACATTAGGCCTCCTTGGGCCCCAGGATCCTGCCACACATGCCACTTGGCACACAACTGCCTCCAAAACATCCAAAATGTTGGGTGACCTGGGTGATGTCATGGGCCTTCCAAGGCCTACATCATGGTGTAAAGGAAACAACCCTCTTGGGTACAGGCCTGCCAAGCTGCCCTTGGTTAAACACCATCTTATCTCTCTGGTGCAATCCCCTGATCTGTCTCTACCCCTGACTGGAGTCTCAACATCCATTAGGTGGGATTTTATCCCTATGGAGGTCCAAATTAATCATCTCCCCATATGTACTTGTCCATCAGGTGTGGCCTCGCAACATGAAAAAATACACCCTCCATGGGCTCATAAGTCACAAGGATCATAGAAATGTCAATCACATATAATCATCAAGTTATTTAAACATGTGCATGAAACCCCTTTTACCCGGACAAGTTCTCAAAGACGTTATGCTATTCTACAAGCCAAGTTTGGAGGGGATTCCAGGGTGTCCTATTGGGGTAATTCTCATTGGATGTGGGATGTTCTCGGGTGAAGTCAAATCCAACCCATGTGAGTGGATGAGGTGGTAAGGGATGTCTAGGCAATGGGTGCAGTGATAGCAGGGAAATGTATGGATTACCTATGGGTGCCTCTTAAGAGGGTGAGATGCACCTTGTCATGGATGCAAATGTTTCCAATCCCATTCATGCCTTTTACCTTTTATTCTTATTGCTTTTTCTTTCAAGAGGCTAGTTAGGGGACACTGCCTTGGCATGGTTACCAGTGGTGGAAATGTTACCCACAAGAATTTCACGGAAATGAGAAGGTTGGTTCATGATGAGAGCCCCTTTCTCTTGGCTATGCCACCAAGAGACACTACCCTGGCATGGTGACCATTTTTTGGTAGTGTCATACTGCTACATGCCCATGGACCTAGTAGGCTGGCTTGTGATGAGACCCTCTATCCTTCAACTAGGTCTTAATTTATTATTTTTTATGGGTCCCTCTATTTCTTGTTGAGAATATTTTAATTGCTTTCTCAAGGATCTTTGGGTGAATCATATCAAGGTTTCATTATTTTGGATTTTATCTTTTTCCAGCTACTTTTACCCTCTAGGCCTTTATCCCCTTCTTCCCACAAGGTAAGGTACAACCCTTAGATATTTGGCCAACCTAATTCTTGGACCAATGTAATGGGATGGATGAGCGAGAAAAATATGGAAAGTGGTAAGTATGGCAGGAACATATGATGACCTTTCATGAATCCCCCCAGTGGAAACTCAAACCCTATGGGTACCAGCTTACTAGGGCATCTTGTCAATCCCCCCAGGTGTGGTCAAGTGGAAAGGCATAATGTCCAAGCACACGTTAGAAGCAAAAAGAATTAAATGCACATATCCAAAGGTTTTGAGGATCAGAGGGACATATACCATGATACCCGGGCTCATTACCTCATGGATCAAGACCCATTTATGTTGCAAGACCGGGTTGATGCAATGGATGTTGTTGTTGCTGACAAAGTGGAGGCACTGAAGAAGACAAGGATGGGCCCTCTAGGGCCATGTTGAAGTCGATATGGCTCTCGGTACTCCATGTCTAGGATTTGTGGGCCTTGAGACCTTAAAATTATTTGAATGATGAAACCAACCCTCAAATTTTTTACCTCAAGCAACCTACTAATACTTTCTAACGTTAGAATAGCTTAACCTACTAATAACATTGATGTTGTTACTAAATAAAGATACAAACATTAGATGCAGCACTAAAATCTCATAAAAGAAATTGTAAAGGCTGATTCATACCTTGTCTCATTAGATTCTACCAAATGCTAGTGTTATGATTTCAATGGTTAATGATTCTTAGTCATTTTGAAGCTATTTACAAGGCATTTAAAGTGAAGTATTGCTCTATAAAGATTGTTTTTATAAATTTTCTATTTACTTCATTATATTCAACAAATTTCTTTTATCAAAAAAGTCTATGGTTTTATGAAGTGCTAACCAAAAAGTGTACTTGCAAATATATAATTTTCTTGTTGCTTTGTTCCGGGCAGGTACACTTTGACATATTATCACTTCATTGGTTATAAAATTGAACTTTCTGATTGGTTGTGACTTGTGAGAGGGGATCTTTACCTAGCCACTTTGACTTTGACTTCTCAAACCCCTAGGTCACTGGGGACATCTCCCCTGGGCCTACAACCCTAAATAGAAAGAGACATCTTATTGAGGTGATAGTGATAGGATAGTCTCCCATTACACCAATTTTCTCTCCTGTTAACCTTTTCTTCTATCAAAGAACAAATTGTGTGATAACATTTTGGCATCGTTGTCAGGGAACACTGAGTCAATATTCCTCAAACGATACTTTTTCAGTGAGCCTTTATCTAAAGAAATTTTCTTACAAGCTTACATGGAGACTCCACTAAGGGTGATTCCCTTATTTCTTTGATGATTTCAAGAGAATTATTTGGCGACTCCACAAATGGTGACCTGTAGTGGGTGTCAGTACACACTCCCTTCTACTATTGCAATCCCTATTACCCCTGCAAATCATGTTACCACTATAAGTCCTCCTAACTAGTCTCACATAGAACTCTTTGGCCCTTTCGACTTATCTAACACCCAAGGGGTATTACATGATCTAGCCAAGAAGCTTGACTCCTAGATACCTAGGTTTTTGAGAGAAGGGGTATCCTATGGTAACTCACATTGGACCAAGTTTTGTGAAGGGTTTGAATTTCACCAATCCAGACAGGAACACCCTGATGTCTGTATGAGGCTCTTTGCAAGTTCACTCACCGGGAGTGCCAGAGGATGGATTAATGGTCTCTTGAATGGAAGCATCAAAACCCTTGAAGATCTTGAACAAGATTTCAAGTAAAAGTGGTGTAAAAAAGAAAGTATGGCCTACTTTTAATCTCAATTCCTTGAAGTTTGCAAAAAAACAGACGAACACGCTAGGGAATTCAATGATAGGTTCAATACTCTCATTAGCAAACTTTAGCCTGATTTTCTCCCAAAGAGTGTTGTTCTCCAACATTACCTTAACTCCTTTGAAGGAACTTTGTGATTTACCCTTAAGTATCGATTACCTACAACCCTAGGAGAAGCTCAAGATGTTTCCTTCCAGATTGAAGATAATCTTAAGTTCGATGGTGCCATCTATCAGGTCAATTTTTTTAACAATGATGATATCTGGGAGATAAATAAGGAAAGCATGGGAGGAATAGAGCATGACCTCCCAGAGATTCTAGAGGTAGAAAACAATACTTACCATAGGAAATGGAGCACAGGTTTGTCAAACATGAAAGATGCCTTAAATTTTTCAAAACAACATGAACCCTCTGAGGATCTAAGTATCTCTGAAAAAATCACTCAGCTAGAAAGGTCACTATCACAAATCCAAAAGCCACTTTCTATGAGACCTCCTCAAACAATAGAATATCATGATCCAAGAGAATATATTTGTCTGAACACTTTGGACCTAAAAAATGTTGCAAGACAAGAAAATGATCCTAATCCATGGTCATGCAAGGAATCCTATCTTGAACGTTATCACCCAAAGGCTACTCATGAGAAACTTAATTTTGTAGATTCCATATTCGCCTTGTTCACACCAAGTCAAACCCAAGAAAATAAAGACATGAGGAAGCCTAGGATTGAATACTTTGGCCAAACAAATGATAACTCAAGGGTAAAACTTGAAGAGCCCCATGTGTATACTAGTAATCAACCCCAACATTTCCCAAAACCTAACAATAATAGAACCAACCTGAGCACTAGTATGGCCTGTATCCTACAAAAGGTTAAAAAAATTCGTGAAATGTTGGAAATCCCTTCTTTGACAAAACAAATCCTAGATGACCAACTATCGTCCGAAGAAAATTCCATGCTATTACAAATTGGCCATTTTATCAAAATGAGAAAACCCCCTTTCAGGGACATAGTGATTACAACTTAGTAGATTCATGCTTATTTCAAGGTTGTCCCACCCTTCCCTCAACAAAATAAGACAATATTAGTAAGGGAAAGGGTGACCGGAATATTCCTATCAATCACAAGAACAATATTGCGTTAGGTAATGATGAGGTGTGGCATTTTCATGAAACATACATAAGGGATAGTGCTTTGGTGATACCCCACCCCATCGTTTTGGAGAAATAAAGAGATACAAATTGGGGTGATTATCCTGACAATGCATCTAACATCTCTGAAGACTTGGATGATTATTCTTCTACAAAAGATGACTATTTGATGAGGTTTAGAAGGAAAGGAGTTGGATTCATCAAATGGGAAGAGGATGATATCAGAACTAGTAAAATGCATGAGCCAACCAAAGAAATTATTCCTTTATTTTCCCCTGATGATTTTCTTTTCGCTTCAGAGGAAGACTTCGATCAAATACAATGGAAAAATAAGGAAGAGTATCAACAACTCCTAGAAAAATACAAGGAAAATGAATTTGGGACTGTCAAATTGTTAAATAAAGAAGAAGATGACATGTTGATCAAGCCATCCTAACAAGAAGTATTCACAGCAGAACCCCACACCAGGGTTGTACAAGAAACAACCAGATTCAAGATCAAGGATTACAAAGAGGGAGATACAGTCTGGATGTGGGAAACAAAGAATGGAGAGCCTACTAATGTCAAGGGAAGTGCACAATTTTGTCTTGGACCCTTCAGAGTTGGAAGGAATTCAGTCAATGATGCCTACTATTTTTCTACGTTGGAAGGAAGAAGTCACACATTACCAGTTAGCAGGCACCTCCTCAAACGTCATCAAGGGGTAGAGAATTGAATTCACAAGTAAGTATAGGTAAGTAGGTAGGCATTTGCATTCATTGTATATACCATTTGTGTTTCATGCTAGAGTAGTTTGTATTTCCATTTGTACATATGGTTTCTTTCATTTTCTGTGTTATATATGTGTGAGTCAGGGGTGATATCACCACCCCAAATTATTAATAATAGTTTTATGTTGAGATCAAGTAGGTCAAAGGTTATGTCAGATATGTTGAGGTTCTCATGTGCTCTATGGTGAGTACATGTCCCCGAGTTGGAGCCAAATGTTATCCCCTATCCTAGGGATAACTAAGGATATTATTTCTTGAGGCCCACAGGTCCTAGACATGGAGTACCAAGAGCCATATCGACTTGAGGATGGCCCTGGAGGGCCCATCCTTTTTCTTCTTTAGCACCTCCACTTTTTCAGCAGCAACAACATCCATCACATCGACCTCATCCTATAGTAGAAATGGATCTTTATCTATGAAGTAATGAGTCCGGGTATCATGGTATGTGTCACTCTAATCCTCAAAACCTTTGAATATGTGCATTTACTTATTTTTTATTCTAATATGTGCTTGGACCTTATGCTTTTTCACTTGACCACACCTGGGGGGAATGACATGATGCCCTAGTAAGATGGTACCCATAGGGTTTGAGTTTCCACTGGGAGGATTCATGAGAGGTCATTGTCCGCTCCCACCATACTTACCACCTTTCATCTTTTC
The DNA here is from genome assembly GCA_010110895.2 of Picea sitchensis. Classification (NCBI taxonomy): domain Eukaryota; kingdom Viridiplantae; phylum Streptophyta; class Pinopsida; order Pinales; family Pinaceae; genus Picea; species Picea sitchensis. The sequence goes on along the minus strand of SNQJ01S0087963.1, from coordinate 46,439 downwards.
CCACTCATCCATCCCATTACACTAGTCCGGGAATTGGGTTGGCCAAATATCTAAGGGTTGTACCTTGCCTTGTGGGAAGAAGGGGTTAAAGTCACAGAGGGTAAAAGTAGCTGGAAAAAGACAAAATCCAAAAGAATGAAACCTTGAGATGCTTCACCCAAGGATCCCCGAGAAAGCAATAAAAAGCTTCTCAGTGAGAAACAAAGGGACCCATAAAAAATAATAAATTAAGACCTAATTGGAAGATAGGGGTCCTCATCATGAGCCAACCTATTAAGTCCATGGGAATGTTGCGGTATGACACTACGAAAAATTGGTCACCATGCCAGGGTAGTGGCTCTTGGTGGCATAGCCAAGAGAAAGGGGGTCTCATCACGAGCCAACCTTCTCATTTCCATGAAATGCTTGTGGGTAAGATTGCCACCACTGGTCACCATGCCATGGAAGTGTACCCTAACTATCCAATTGAAATAAAAAGCAATAAGAATAAAAGATAAACGACATGAATGGGCTTGGAAACATTTTCATCCATGACAGGTGCATCTCACCCTCTTCAGAGGAACCCATAGGTAAGCCATACATTTCCCTGCTATCACTACATCCCTTTCCCAAACATCCCTTACCACCTCATCCACTCACATGGCATATATTCGACTTCTCCCGGAAACATCCCACATCCAATGAGAATTAGCCCAATAGGATGTCCTAGTGTTCCCTCCAAACTTGGCTTGCAGATTAGCATAATGTATTTGAGCACTTGTCTGGATAAAAGGGGTTTTATGCACATGTTTAATAACTTGATGATTAGATGTGATTGACATTGCTATGATCCTTGTGACTTATGAGTGCAAGGAGGGCGTATCTGTTGATTTTTTAGGGCCACACCCAATGGATAGGTACTTGATGGACAGGTACACATGGGGAAATGATTAGTTTGGACCTCCATGGGGTAAAATCCCACCATATGGATGTTGAGACCCCAACAGGGGGAAGAGACAGATCAAAGGATTGCACTAGAGAGAGAGGAGAACATTTCACCAGGGGCATCCTGGAAGGCTTGGACCCAGAGGGTTGTGCCCTTTGCACCATGATGTAGGCCTTGGAAGGCCCATGATTTCACCCAGGTCACCCATGACGTCATCCAACGTTTTGAGATATTTTGGAGGCAGTTGTGTGCCAAGTGGAACGTGTGGCATGTTCCTGAGGCCCAATAAGGTCCAATGTTTTGCTCCAGGAGGCCAACGTTGCCCAAAAAGGGCCTAATGTCACCCTAAAGGGTCATGACATCACCTTAGTAGCTTGTTTTAGGGTTTTATTATAACATTTAATTTAAAAACTAGATATTATTTGTAACTGGCCATGTCGGCCTTTTTGACCTAATTTTGGTCTTTAGTATTGTATAAATAAGGGGAAATTACCTCTTATTTTTCATCTTCTTTCACTCACACAAGTGAGGTCTGAAATTTGTGACCTATCTAGGGTGTATTGGCTGAGATTTTAGGTGTACTTCTTGGAGGAGGCTTAATTTGGTGTTTCTTAGCATTTTTCTTGGTGAAAAATCTTCAACTAGGATTATTGCTAGATTATGCTTGGTGGATGTAAGTGAATTTCTGAAATCCTTATTTGATTTGAATGGTTATGGTGTATTTACTTTGAATTTATTCCAATATTATGAAATTGCTAGTTTAAAACCCTAGGAGAACAAGCACATGTTATTGTCCTAGTATTAACAATTTTTCACCTACTAGATTGTGCTAGAAACCCTACCATTGAAGCATTATACTAGAGCCCTGCCATTGTAGAACTCTAGTGTCATTTGCTTCATCAAGCCATTAATTGTTTCAATCTTGATCTAAAGAAGAAGGGAAAACCCTAGGGCCCATGGTTACCTACTTCCTAGTAGTCGTTTTCCTTCTAAGGCTTGTTGATTGAGGCCTTGGCTTACCAACACCTCAATCTTCATCCTTCTTGTTCCTTAGCTCCTACATTATCACTTGTTTCCTTCAAGTTTTTCTGCTTCAAGTGACTCCATTATCCCTAAGAGGAACTGATTTAGACCTTAAAATTGTTTGATTGATGAAACCAACCCTCAAATCTTTTACTTCAAGCAAACTACTAATACTCTCTAACCCTAGAATAACTTAACCTACTAGAAACATTGTCGATGTTACCAAAGAAATCTACAACCATTAGATGCAGCACTAAAATCTCATAAAATCAATTGTAAAGGTTGATTCATACCTTGTCTCATTGGCTTCTACCAAATGTTAGTGTTATGATTTCAATGGTTAATGATTCTTAGTCATTTTGAAGTTATTTACAAGGAATTTAAAGTGAAGTATTTCTCTATAAAGATTGTTGTTATAAATTTTATGTTTACTTCATTATATTCAGCAAATTTCTTTTATCAATAAAGTATATGGTTTTATGAAGTGTTGTTGGCACAGGGGAAGACCCAGGGTTCAGCTCCAAGAGTGCACCAACAAGCCCTAACTACTGGCCCTTTCGGCAACACCTGTGAAGCAGATGCAGTCTCACCCGAAGCAATTATGAGGGGGTTGCAGGACAGAGATGTCTACAACCAAGAGGAATATCAAGTGGATCTAACACAGGGACAACACAACATTCATATATCATTTATCATCTTGATCTACTCCATGCATCTATCAGATCTACCTTAGCAATGCAATAATAGTATATGAATGACAAATACAAAATACCAATCATACACAACACAAAATATATGTGGTTCACCCTCTCTCTAGGGACATGTCCACAGAACTGTGCTATATTATATTGAGATAAAGCATACCATTCTTGTCTGCTCTCTTAGCTAGCATACCTCCTTTCTTCTCCTATGATTCTCTCCCCTCCCTGGGCACCCAGCTACAGGGTTGATCTTCACACCCAGCTGAAGATCTTACAATCCATAATGCTCTCGTACCCAACACTTCTCTCTCTTGATTCAATACTCACTCTCATCAATAATACACTCGATCTACAATAATAACATACCAACCCAAAGCACCAACCCAACCTAGGCCCTTTAGACCTCTATTTATACATTACAATCATTCACCGACATCCTTAGGCTGAAACCTAAGTGTCCAAAACCCTAGATACCAAAACCCTAGGTGTCTAAAACCCTAGGTCAACTTGACCCGTGTTTTCAGGCCTTCGCTAGCCTGTCTTTCCTTTGTTCTCACACGGTGCTCCAAATCATCCAATGGTGGTTTTTTCCACTTGCTGAGTTGTCCACAATCCTTCTTCCTTCCTGACTTGTCATTCTCGATCTCCTTTTCCAACAACTTGCTTTCTCGGGCTTCGCTCCATCTTTTCTTCTCTTTTTCTCACTTCGACCCAGTATCAGTTACTGTGCCTTCCGCGAAGTTCACTTTTTCCCTTTTCTTCCTTGTTCTTCACTTCCTTCTATAACCAAGGGTCAAAAGGGCCCCAACACTCACATGTGACTCATCCCGAGGCACTTCGATCTGACTCTTTTGTTGTACTTTAACTTGGGATTGCGCAGTGCAGCCTTTGATTTTTTCTTTATACCTCCTATACCTCCTTGTGCAGACTATATTTTCCATGTCTGGTACCCAGTTTCAACTACACCTGGTACCTAGACCCTTGATCTGTTTGATTTTACTGAGAGCTGTGAGGCAACTGGTTGTCATAGTACAACTTCAACAAACTCCCATTCACTAATCCTTGCTTCCATTCTCCATTCAACGTATTCAGTTGCGCAGCTCCCCCTATGTAACATAAGTGACCTCATATGGCCCTAGCCAATGCGTTCTAAACTTCCCAGGATGCTTGATGAACTTACTGTCATAAACCAACACTAGATCTCCTTGTATGAATGCCTTCTTCTTGATGTGCCTGTCATGATAGGCCTTCTCTCTTTCCTTATATACTTGCTGATGGAATCCTACAATGAATCTATCTTCCTCAAGTTCAACCAATTGCGCAAGCCTCTCTTGAACAACTCTAGTATCATCCATACCTGTAAAGGCAACAATTCACATGCTTGGTACCAAATACTCCATTGGAACAACAACTTCGAGACCATAGACCAACTTAAAAGGGGTCTGCATTGTCAGATTTTTGCAAGTGGTTCTATAGGCCCATAATACTGTTGGTACTCTCAAATCCCAATCATCCATGTTCATGCAACATATCTTGGTTAATGTTGTTTCCAAATTGTTGTTGAATGCTTCAACTGTCCCATTTTCTTGTGGATGGTATGGTGTGCTCTTCTGATGGTGGACTGCGAATTCTTCAGTCAAGGCTTCAACTATCTTATTGATGAAATGTGTACCTTGATCACTCATGAGGATATTTGGGCATCCAAACCTGGTTATGATGTCATCAAATATGAAGCACGCAACTGTAGTTTCACTACAGTCCTTGACTGCTCGAGCTTCAGCCCATTTGGTCAAGTACTCTGTTGCAGTGATGATGTACTTGCACATGTATGCTTTCCTGGTGGATATATAGGTCCAAAGAAGTCAGTGGACCATTTCTCAAATGCTTGTAGGGTCAGTTGTGGTGTTAATGACATTTCATCTCTTTTATATGGTTTCCCAACCCTTTGGCATACATCACAGGTTCTGGAATAGTCTTTAGAATCTCTGTGTAAGGTAGGCCACCAAAGGCCAGCTCGCAGGACCTTCTACACAGTTTTTTACTTGCATAATGTCCTCACGCGATGCCTTCATGAGCTTCTACGAGGATCAGCGGGTGCTCTGCCTCCATAACACATCTTCTAAATATCTTGTCCAGTCCCATCTTGTATAGATGTCCAACTATAAGTGAGAAATATGCAGCGCGCACTACTAGTTGTTTCTTCTATGGAATTGTACACTCACTGGATGCCATTCCTGTTGATAGGAACTGTACTATTTATGCAAAGTGGTCATTGATATTTCTAATGGCTAGTAGCTATGCATCTGGTAGTACATCCTCTAAACTAGTTGGTTCTTCACCATGTTCCAACCTTGACAAATGATCAGAGCCTTTGTTCATTCTCCCTGGTCTTACTATGATTTCAAAATCATATTCTTGAAACAAAAGAATCCATTTGCATATTCTCCATCGTGGAGTGATCACAACAAAGTGATATGTAAACATTTTGAAGTGTCCTCCCAAAAAATAGTGGTGAAATTTCTACAATGCATACACCATGGATAATCCCTCTCTTTAAGTAGTGGTATAATTAATCTCAGCTTTGGATAGCTTCTTGCTAGCAAAGGCTAACGGGTGGTCAATGTCTCTTGTTCCCATATGTGCTAATACAACTCCTAAAGTGATGGAAGATGCATCGAAATGTACATGAAACTCTTTGGTCCAATCTGGAAAAAACAAAATGGGCGTAGTAACCATTTTCTCTTTCATTGTGTCGAAGCTCTGCTAGAATTCTTCAATCCAACTAAACTGACAATCCTTCTCCAACAACTTCTCCATGGGAGCTGTGATCTAAGCATATCCCTTAATGAAATTCATATAGTAGCCTGTGTGTCCCAACGTTGTGTGCAACTGTTTAACTTTTGTAGGAGGGGGTAGATCAACTATAATGGTGATCTTGGATGGATCTACCTGTAATCCTTTCTTACATACAGTATGTCCTAACAGAAATCCAAATGGGGAAAATAAAATACACTTCTTTAGATTCAAAGAAATTTGACACTACATGCATTTATCCAACATTAGCCTTAGACTTTCAATGTGATTTTTCAACAAACTAAACACAGTCCAGTCATTGAAATATACTTATAGAAATTTATGCAAGAATTGTTTGAATGCTTCGACCACCACCCTGGAAAAGATGGTTGGGGAATTCTTCAATCTGAATGGCATCACTATATATTGATAGTGTTGAAAAGTCAACAAGAAATATGTGTCTAATTTACTTTTCCCTTAAATAAATTGGACAATAAATATTAATCTATTATCTCATAATTACTTGAAATAATTAACTGAAATGGAAAATCAATTAACTATGGGAAATTCGAGTTCAAAGGTTGAATGGTAAGACATGGAAGTGACTTGAAGTTGTAACAGAGTTATAAGTGTAGTTATGAGAGTTGTGAAGTAGTTTAACTCAGTTAAGTGAGTTAAGCCCAGTTGTACTAGTTGTAACTAAACTTGCACTAGTGAGAGTTCAGTGAATTAATTATTAATTAATTCAAATCAATGAACTCACATGCAACTGAAGATTCTCCATGGTTAACAACATGCATGTCAGATCCAGTGGAGACCTAATTGAGATAACAGGTGAAAGGGACAGTTTGGCTATCAGTTGTGATTTGAGTGAAGTGCACTCATGCAATCACACATGCAGTGGATATGCTCATGAGCATGTGCAAACTAGGAAATTCGAATTCATTGTGAGAATTCTAATTGCAGGGATTGTGCAGAGGAGGCAGGTTGTTTGGAGACAGAAATTGGCACATGTATTTGTTGAGTTTTGTATGACAGTGTGAGACGAGTGTATTGTACTGAGAGCTCTTGGATTAGAGTTTTGTATGAGATTGTTTCACGATCCATGATATACATAATATACAATAGTGGGATTTTTAGCTTTACGCTTTCCCGGAAAAACTTTTGTGTTATGTTTTCTTGATATTTCACTTTGTGATCATGGTTTAAATTTCTGCAAGAATATTAGTAGAAGTGATTCTGTATTTAATAGTGGCATATAATTTTTATATCAAGAGAATCGCAGGAAATACATTAATTGTATTGAAATTTCTACATGGTAACAGAGCCACAGAGCTACGGAAGTGAGGTGCAAAAATAATAGTATTTTCGCAGCTCCCGTCTCTAGCAGGGTTCGAACCTTAGAAATGAAAACTTCGCACATTTCTAAGAGCAGAAATTCTCACACCCTACTTAAAGGAGAGGTGAGAACTTCATTAAGATTCTCGCAGGCTGCTCAAAGGAGAGGTGCGAACCTCCCTCACCCCACTGTGCATTACAGTGCGGACTCCCTCCAAGAGTTCGCAAGTTAGACATAGGTGAGGTGAAAAATTCCCTCAGGCTAGACACAGGTGAGGTGTGAACCTCCTAGGGAAAGAGGGATAACTTGAGTTTGTGGTTGGATACCATTCAAATTTGCAGAAGGAATTTCTTGGTGCTACAGTTGATTCAAGATCGAAATGGATTTCAATGTCTTGAGGTTGGAGTATGCACTCGAGGGGAGCTCGAACTACATTGCTTGGAAGGACAGGATGGAGGCAGTACTCGAAGATAATGGCCTGAAGGAATACATTGACAAAGATGTTCCTAAGCCGGATGCGACAGACACTGCAAATCTTGATGCATGGCAAAAGAAAGTGGCAAAGGCAAGGAGGATTCTGTTGGAGGGAGTACGAGACCACATTGTCTCAAGTCTCCATGGAAAAGCCACACCACATGCAATGTGGAAGGTTTTGACGGATCTGTTCCAAAATAGTAGCAACCATAGGAAATTGGCGCTCAAAGATAAACTCAGGAAGATCAAGATGGAGAAGGGCGACTCCATTCCAAAATATCTCACGAAGTTTGTCCAATGTCAGGATGAGCTTGGAAGTGTGGGAATAACATTTGTTGCTGATGATTTGGTGAGCTTGGATCTCCTAGGAATTCCCAAGAGTTGGCACAATTATCAAGACTCTGTCAATGGAAGGGAAAAATTTCCAGATTGGGAACGACTATGGTCAGATCTAGTGTAGGAGGATTTCAGGCGGAACACCAGAGATGGATCTTCATCAAAACATGATGATGAAGAGGATTGTGCCTTGATTGCTAAGACAAGGAAAGGGAAAGGGAAGAAATTCCATTCAAAATCCGAGTCTAAATTCAAGAAGTTGGATTTGTCCAAAGTGAATTGTTTTCATTGTAACGAACATGGGCATCTCGCTACTAACTGTCCGCAGAAGAGGAAGAATAAGAAGGTTGTTGGAGCTGCAACTGGTGCCCTTGTCTCGCAATTTGAACTTGACTTCTCTTTGATCACATGCATGGATTCAAGTGCATCGAGATTATTGTGGTATTTGGATAGTGGCGCTTCCTACCACATGATGGGAGATAAAGAGTCTTTCAGTGTCTTGGAGGAGAAGGATCTCATAATGCATATTGAGATGGGTGACGATGGATGATACAATGTGACTGGTATTGGTAGAATTACCTTTAAGAGGGAGTCAGGTAAACCATTTCAATTGAAAAATGTTATGCATGTTCCAGGTCTGAAGAAAAACCTGGTCTCAGTCGCAATGTTGGAGGACAGGGGCTATGACGTTACTTTCAGTGGTGGAAAAGCATACCTACGACATAAAGCAATGGGTCAAGTCAAGAAGATAGGGATTTGATTTAAGAATATCTACATGTTGGAGGTAGATGGTTGTGGTGCCATGTTGGGCAAGGTAGAAAAAGTGGTGAGCCACGATGAGGGCGAATTATGGCACAGGCGATTGGGCCATCTTCATCATGGAGCCTTGAAGATCATACAACAAATATCTACTGGACTTCCAATGGGAACACTTGCTCAGTTAGATCAGTGCAAGGGGTGCACCCTGGGGAAGTATGTAAAGTCCACCTTTCATGAAAAGGAGAACTGTGCTTCGGTGATCCTGGAGAGAATTCACACAGATGCGTGTGGACCATTCTCGGTTGCTTCAACAACAAAACATAGGTATTATGTTATTTTTGTTGATGACTTTTCTCGTAAATGTTGGATATTCTTCATGCAGAAGAAGGATCAAACATTCTCAAAATTCTGTGAGTTTAAAGCATTAGTGGAGAAAGAGTCGGGGAAGTAAGTGAAGGCTCTAAGGAGCGATAATGGTGGAGAATACATCTCTAATGAATTCAAAGACTTCTGCAGCAAAGAAGGAATTCAAAGAGAACTCATAGCGCCTCATAACCCATAGCAAAATGGGGTCGTGGAGAGAAAGAACGGAACGATCGTGGGAGCATCACGAGTGATGTTGCATGATCAGGGCCTACCAATGCATTTGTGGGTAGAAGCATGCAATATTGCGGTTTATGTGAAAAACGTTTTCCTCATAGAATACTTGGCATGAGTACACTTGAAGAAGATTTCACTGGTAAGAAACCTGATGTTTCTCATTTTAAAGTTTTTGGCTCATCTGTTTATGTGCATGTGACCAAGGATTCCAGGAAGAAGCTAGAACCGATTGCTGAAGTTGGGATATTTGTGGGGTACACAGAAACACCCCATAATTATCGTGTGTATTTACTGAACAATAAGATGATTGTTATGCAACGGGATATAAAATTCGATGTGGGGAAAGCAATGCGGTTTTCGCTTGAGAGGGAGCTATACTTGCATGCAGAAAAGGACTGTTGGTTCCCAAAGATGAGTCTCAAGATTTGGATCAGCCACATGAGGAGGTTCATGGAGTGGAGGAAACCACTCAAGCAGATCCATCCATTAGAAATGGAAGAAAGCGCACCATGGAAGCTGNGAGACTAGATGCTGCACAGAATGTAGGAGCCCCTATTTCACAGCACAAACAGAGACAATCTCCTGATCGATTTGCTTGATACATGGCTCTCATGATCAAATGTATTGTGACTGAACCATATTCCTTTCAGGAAGTAGTGTAGGACCCCACTTGGGTTGATGCTATGGTAGAGGAGTATGAATCCATTGTCAAAAACAGTGCATGGGAAATTGTCCCAAGACTGGTCGACAAATCAGTGGTGGAGGGTAAGCTTTTAATCATTTTTCTTTATGTTGATGATTTCATATTGATTGGTGATGAGTAGCCGATACACTCGTGTAAGGAGGACCTTGCAAAGGAGTTCGAGATGAAGGATTTAGGCCTTCTTCATTAT
>SNQJ01S0087963.1:20236-33598 GCA_010110895.2 Picea sitchensis | reverse complement strand
CACACATGCAGTGGATATGCTCATGAGCATGTGCAAACTAGGAAATTCGAATTCATTGTGAGAATTCTAATTGCAGGGATTGTGCAGAGGAGGTGGGCTATTTGGAGACAAAAATTGGCACATGTATTTGCTGAGTTTTGTATGACAGTGTGAGACGATTGTATTGTACTGAGAGATCTTGGATTAGAGTTTTTTATGAGATTGTTTCATGATCCATGATATACATAATATACGATAGTGGGGTTTTTAGCTTTACGCTTTCTCGGGAAAACTTATGTGTTATGTGTTGTTGATATTTCACTTTGTGATTGTGGTTTAAACTTCTGTAAGAATATTAGTAGAAGTGATTCTGTATTTAACAATGGCATATAATTGTTAGATCAGGAGAATTGCAGGAAATACATTAATTGTATTGAAATTTCTACAGATAGGACCCCCATTCTGTTGCAAATGTGGTCTTGTGGTGATCTTCCTTGGCAATCCAAATCTGATGGTATCCTGAAAATCCATCTGTAAAATAATATACTTCTTGGCTTCCCACGTTTTCTAACACTTCGTCAGTGAATGGTGTAGGGAAGGGGTCATGTAAACAATCATTGTTCAACTTCCTGAGATCTACACAGATCCTGATCTCGCCTGTCTTCTTGTCTTGCACCACCATAGGGCTAATCCACTCTGATTCTTCCACATGTTCTATAATCCTTGATTCCAGCATTCTGTCAAGCTCAATCTTCACTTTCTCCTTGTATTTAGGGTTTAGTATGTAAGGTCTTTGTTTGACTGGTCTAGCATTTGGCTTTAAGGGGATCCTCATTTCTCCCATAGGCCCTTTAATGCCCTTCATATCAGTGAACTTGGTTGGAAACAAGTCCTGATACTTGTGCAGTAACTCAGTATTCTTGTCAATGGTGGCAACATCCCAATAATCTCCAACATTGGCAAGCTTTGGTGTCTCCTCTGTTCCAATATTGACTTTCATAATCTTGATTGGTTGTCCAATAAATGGTAACTCAACTCCTAGCCCTTCCACATCTCTTTGGCCTTCTATTTTGGTGATGTTCACTTTCCTGGGATCATCGTCTTCATCCGTATTAATGTTGTAACAACCTTGCAGTTTCTGGAGAGGCGTAGTCCATTCATCCTCTTCCCATTCTAAGGGAAGGTTGGATACCTGCTCGAATACTTTATGTCTCACAATCTGTAATGCTTGGTCTACTGAAGGAAATTGACTTTCAAATAGGAATGTAGTTATAAAATTCTGAGTCATACCTTCCCAATATTTAGTGATGAGGCGTAGCTCTACTTGGAGGTACCAGTTGATAGGTAGCGTGTCCAGCATGTTGATGAATTTGTGTACCCATTGTTCTTGTGGAATTTCATTCCAGGCCTATTCACAGCTTTGCACATGGCCCTTTGGGAAACTTTGACCTGTGTAGCAAACTTCGCAGCCTTCTACTTGTGCTAAGAATCGCACTGTCATCAGAGTACGACATTGTGTCCAGTCTGTGATATTACTTTGTGTGTCCCCAGCCATCTCGCTGGTGTGGCTTTCAAGGCCTCATCCATTGCCAACAATCTCTGTTGTGTTGGTACACTTGCTTCAAAGTCTGATAGGAAGGATTCTAATGGATTCAGACCATCAAAGGTTGGTAGGTTACTTATTGTTGTGCCAATCCAATGAACTTTTTTGGTTAATATAGAACATCGCCTTGTAGATACTTCATACATCTTATTCTGCCAATTCTCCAGTGATTCTTTTGAGTCTAATGAGCACGTGTTGTCACTTCTCTAGCTTAGATTCCCATCGGCTGTAGGATTAATCTAATCCTGATGTCTGGCAGTAAGCTTGTAGATGTTTTCTAGTGTATATGCGTAGTCTTCTTCTTTGATGGGATCTGTGTATCGCTGACCTTCATTGGGATCTAAAGGTGCAATGACCCTAAGGCCATCACCTTCAAAAGTCATATGTCTCTTATTTAAGTCAACAACAATAGAGTTATTGAAGGCCCAGTCAATTCCCAACAATGCGGGGTAAGGGCAACTGTTATCAACTATTTCAATTACCTCGAAATCTGCAAATGTTCTTACTCCATCGATGTCCATAGGGAAATGCTCCAATCATCCAAATGGGCTGACAACTTGTTGATTAGCCATCCTAAGCATGATAGGGGAATATATCAACTTCATTTTTCCCATCAGTGTCCAAGTTTGCTTCGTCATGAGACTGACCTCCGACCCTAGGTCGAGGACCACATAGTCTATCTCATACTCTCCTATTTGAGAATTCATATGTAATTCCTTATTTTTCCTTCTCTTCTTACCAATTTGGTGTACTTCCCTATTCAGTAAGGGGTCTATATTTCCATTCTCGTATTGTCTGATTAAATTTTGTAATTCTTGTACAACGCTTTCATCCTGAATCAACTTAATACAAGTATGTAAAAATTCCATGAGCTTTCTTACCTCTTTTCCTTCCCTCGATGAAGCAGAATAATCAAATGCGTGAGCAATTCCATACTGTCTTACTTCTGGTATTGTCTTTGATGAAGAACCTTGGTCTCCTCTAAATTCTTTTCTTGCTTCCTCAAATATTTGTCTTTCTTTCTTTGCATCGAAGGCTTGGGTCTTCTCTGTAGATTTTTTGATTCCTGAATCTTCTGTAACCTTCCCTTAGATCAATCTGTCTTCTCCAGTAACAACTCCTCCTTTGGTTATAATAGTGTCTCTAGGGTATCCTCCATGAGGTTTTTCATAGATCAGTTTCACTTGCGGGTTCCGCTGAGGTGCTCGTATTTCCTGAATCTTAGCTAGCAACACAGGACAATCTTCTATAACATGGTCAAACAAGCTGTAGTAGTTGCAAGTGGTACAAGGGTTCTGACAATCCCTTGCAAGGTCTTCTGGTTGTGCACAGTTATAACAGATGATCTTTCCTCATCCTCGACCCATTCCTCCTCCTCGTCCTCTTCTTCTGAATCCACCGTGAGGATTGAATTTTCCTCTCCTAGGAGAGTTGTACTGCGTAGCGTTTCCTTCTTGTTGTACTTCTCCTTGGATCTTATATATGTCTCTTGACCTTTCGTTCATGAGATCATAAGACCTACAATCCCTATCATCATTCCCTACAGACTTACATAATGTACAGTACAAATTTGTAGGTGTATGAACATACTTTTGCATGTAGTAACACTCACCAATACGATGTCTGTTTTTGCATACCTCGTACCAGGGTAAGGTGACTTGCTTCAAAGGGCTCGGGGCTCCAGAAGCCAAGAATTCATTGAAAAGAGGGCAATGTTCCTTGTCACGGCCTTCTGATCGACATATGACACACCAGATGTCTTCTCTTTTATCTTTTCCCTTGTCTTTCTTCATATCTTCAACCTGCAGAGACAAACTAGTTAGCTGATTCAAGATCTGAATCATACCTGAGATGGATTCTCCCATAGGGGTTGATTCAAGCTTCATGGTGATCTCCAACACCTCAGTCTGCGAAGCAATCTTCTATTGCATCAGGGGAACTCTAATGTGTGGTAAGAGGGCAACAATGAACCATTCTTTGTTTTGTTCATCCGGGATCTGAAAAGTTAATCGGCCTGTCAAGGTTTTGAATCTCTTATCGAATTCCCACATAGGTTTGGCCACCTTCTGCTTGATCTCTTTCAGCTCTGTGATACATTGTGACACTGAATTAGGTTTCTTGAACTCTAGAATTAGCGTGTTCTTGATATGATTCAACGACTTAGGCTGTGCAAGTCCTTGGACAAGCTTCATGTACCAACTCAGTGTGCGATCTCTGAGAGTTGTACTGAAATGGGTTCTTTTGACAGCTTCATTTGTGACATTTTTAATGTTCCATACAACTTCACAGAGGAACCAGTGTTGGTCAGGATCTTCAAATCCATCTTCCCTAAAGATAGGAAGTCTCATCTCATCTGCCATAGATCTTCCTAGGGTTCCTTACTGAATATGTGGTGGGCTACTATGGATAGTGGTCTGGACACTCTGGTGACTGGGATTACTCTGGTTTCTTAATACTCAATCAATAGGAAGGATAAATAGTACTTACTTCAATGGTCTGCATGGTTTCTGAGCCTTTAAATCCTCCTCGAAAAATCTCTTCATCTTGTCCTTCCTCTGTCTTGGTGGGTTCTAAATGTTCTTCATCCGTCAGATCTTCTTCTTCTCCACTATAGAAACCCTCCTCCCCGTAGTTCTTCTTAAACATGTTTGCAAGCTGGACTTCTCAGAACACTCTCCCATTGTGCGTATGTCCAACTTCTATATCGTTTTCGCTGTCTAAATTTTTGAACATTAGCCTTTCCGGATCCAACCAATCTATTGTATCTTCAATATGTTCTTCTCATGCAACAACGTCTTGAGTCCCAGCTTCAATAATTGTAAAAATTTTCCTCTGGGTCCCTTAAATAAATATCTCTTAGCTTGGTTGTATGACTCTACCTTGTCAACAACAAAATCTGTGATGTACCCTCCAATGGTACTATCGAGCTAGTGATCTACTGCTCATGATATGGTGTTATCATCTTTCTTGAACTTCTTGATCAACTCCGACGTCTAGACCATAGGAAGTGTAGATCAGATCTCGAAATGGGTATCGGCTAATATAGCTAGCCACTCGTATAGATATTGATGGACTCCTCCAAAGAATATCTCATGTATATCAGTAAAAATATGCTTCTCCAACCAGTCCTCTGAGTTAAGATTAGGGTTCTTATTATGGGCTTCATCGAAGTCCTTTTCTTGATATTCTATCCACTTTTGAGTTTTTATCTTCGTTGGAAACCACCTTGACATCCCCTTAAAAAGATTCTGGTCCTAGCAACAGAACCATTTGTTGGCACAGAGGCAGACCTAGGGTTCAGCTCCAAGAGCGCACCAACAAGCCCTAACTACTAGCCCTTTCGACAACACCTGTGAAGAAGATGCAGTCTCACCCGAAGCAGTTATGAGGGGGTTGCAGGACATAGATGTCTATAACCAAGGGGGATATCAAGTGGATCTAACATAGGAACAAAAAAACATTCATATATCACTTATCATCTTGATCTACTCCATGCATCTATCAGATCTACCTTAGCAATGCAATAACAATATATGAATGAAAAATACAAAATACCATATTACCAATCATACACAACACAAAACATATGTGGTTCACCCTCTCTCTAGGGCTACACCCACATAACTGTGCTATATTATATTGAGGTAAAGCATATAGTTCTTGTCTGTGCTCTTAGTTAGAAGATCTCCTTTCTTCTCCTATGATTCTCTCCCCTCCCTGTGCACCCAACTGTAGGGTTGATCTTCACACCTAGCTGAAGATCTTACAATCCAGAATGCTCTTGTACCCAACACTTCTCTCTCTTGATTCAATACTCACTCTCATCAATAATACACTCGATCTACAATAATAACATACCAACCCAAAGAACCAACCCAACCTAGGCCCTTTAGACCTTTATTTATACATTACAATCATTCACTGACATCCTTAGGCCGAAACCTAAGTGTCCAAAACCCTAGATACCAAAACCTTAGGTGTCTAAAACCCTAGGTCAACTTGACCCGTGTTTTCAGGGCTTTGCTAGTCTGTCTTCCTTTCTTCTCGTGCGGTGCTCCAAAGCATCCAATGGTGGCTTTTTCCTCTTGCTGAGTTGTCCACAATCCTTCTTCCTTGCTGACTTGTCATTCTCAATCTCCTTTTCCAACGACTTGCTTTCTTGGGCTTTGCTCCATCTTTTCTTCTCTTTTTCTCACTTCGACCCAATATCAGTTACTGTGCCTTCAACGAAGTTCATTTTTCCCCTCTTCTTCCTTGTTTTTCACTTCCTTCTATAACCAAGGGCCAACAAGTGCTAACCAGCAAGTGTACTTGCAAATATATAGTTTTCTTGTTGCTTTCTTCCGGGAAGGTACACTTTGACATATTATCTCTTCATTGGTTATAAAACTGGACTTTCTGATTGGTGGTGATTTGTGAGAGGGGATCTTTAACTAGCCACTTTGACTTTTCCTTCTCAAACCCCCAGGTCACCGGGGACGTCTCCCCTGGGCCTACCACCCTAAATAGAAAGAGACATCCTATTGAGGTGACAGTGATAGGATAGTCTCTCGTTACGCCAATTTTCTCTCCTTTTAACCTTTTCTTCTATCAAAGTACAAATTGTGTGAGAATAGTGCCTTCACTCCTCAATTCCTCCAAAGTGAATTTTCTCTGAAGTAAATCTCCATGCTCCATGTGTCCCTCTGTTCATCCACGACTCCTGTTGATTTTGGCCTTCAGGACTTCTGACCTTCAGGATTTCATGCTTCACTTTCCCCAAAGTGACATATTTGGCGCCACGTGCCTCCTGGAGATCGACGACCAGGATTTTCTTCGCAACTTCGGCTTCAAGAGTTTTTCACACTCCACTTCCACTTTTCCCCGAAGTGCTCTTTTTATGAAGTGCGCAGATCTTCACCACGTGCCTTCTTGGATCCAATGGTCCAAATCTCTTCGTCCTTCGCGACTTCGTGAAAATTGCCTTTTTCTCCACGCAAATTTTTCGGACTTCCATATCTTCTGCCACTTGTCTCTCTTGATGATGGACGGTCCTGATCCACTTCAATACTTTGGGACTTCATGATTTCACTCTCTTGTTCACTTTCAAAGGGTTTAAGGCTCGTGCACTTATCTAGATCCGATGGATGACGATCCTTCATGCTTAGATTTGACGGTTGGCATCTATCTTTCTCCTTCGCGTGCCTCTTTGGGTGTTTGGACGTAGAATTTGACGGTCCATATCTCGTCCTGCAACTGATATGATGACAATTGTTTCTCCTCCTCCTAAGCTTTTACTTTCTACCGAATTAGAAGAATTTGCAAATGTCAAAGGCTACGACCTTTGATCCTCCTACGATCTCGGCTACTTTGAGTCTCATCTGTGCTTCTAAAAATGCTATCTCTCCTTTTATATTTTCCAACTAAAGTGGACTTTAGCCCCGATGCACACTTGCACTTTGTGTGAAAACTTGTACTACTCCTCCCGAGCTTCTATATTTCTCAGTCTCCTAAGGGTCTCGACCCTCTGTTTTCCTTCAAAGGAATTTTCGATGCCCTCCTGGCACACTCTACACTCTCCCTTTGAGCTTCTGAACTTGGAGTAATTTTCACACTACGTGAATTTTGCGCTGTCTCTCATGAGTTTCTGAGTTGAAATATACTTTGTCAATGCACACCTTGCGGACACTATGCACTCCTTACACTTATCTGAATCTTCAGTCTTTCTCAACACTTGTTGAAGTGTTGGCCTGGTGCACTCCTTGCACAGGTCTTCCTCTAGACTTCTGATCTCTTTCAGGTTCAATCAAAAACTCCTTGCATTCACTCAATGCACACTTGCAAAGATCTTCCCTAGAGTGTTCAACAACTCTAGTTCTCCAGAACTTCCTCCAACACTTAGGAACGTGTTGTTTCTGTGCACTCCTTGCACCTACTCAAAGCACTCCTTGCTGAGTCTGCAGAGTTTTCAGCAACTCCGTGGTGTCGTCCTATGACACTCCTCTCACAGAAATTGAAGCAGAGTTCTCTTGTGCACTCCTTGAAATCGCTCAATTCCCACCTGACAGAGTCTTTCAGAGTATTCAACAACTCGTGCTGTTCTTTCCCTGCACAGTCTTTCTCCCAGAGTATTCAGTAACTCTGAGGCTCCTCTCTGAGATTGTAAACTATTCTAGTGTGCCCACCTGGCATGTTCTCCTCTGAATTTGATTTGAAATTAAGATGCACACTCCTTGCATTGGCTCACATATTTATCAATACTCTGACATGAACTCCTTGCACTTAGCCCAAAACAACCCATAATAACCGAACAAACTCACAGAAAGATAGTGAATTCTATCTTATCCTTGCAGATGAAATCTATCACGTACATATACAACATACCTTCATAAACACACAGATAACATTCATAAAAAACAAGAAATCATAAACAGTGAAATATGTTCATTTTTATTAATATCAGAATGTCAATTACAATGTGTGCAAAATCTCAGGATGCAATAGAGTCTCGACTCTTCTCTCTTTGGCTTACAATGTTTCTTCTATCAACTTTCAGCAGCCTCTACTGGGAATATGTTACAATGCTTTATACAAGAGGGGCTCATCGAGCCTTCCCTCCAAACTACACTAGTGGTGTCTAATCACAATAAAAATGCCTATCTACTAAGGTAGATTACATTGAATAAACATCTAGTCCAAATCGTATCTAGATCAACTTACAGCTAGCCATGAAAGACGACCTTAACTACAGCCTGTACAAAGGCATCAACTCAACTCTACTTAGCCTTACAACATTTAATTGCTTTTAATTACATTGAATTTTTAAATTCAAGGGAAAAATGAGAGGGTTGGCGCCTCTCCCCTTCTTGAATTCACACTAATGTGTTGAATAGTTGGCTCTTTGCTGAGGTGGAGCGATGCTCCTGCATCACTTGTGTGCCACTTTCTTGAATGATTCGTTGATGATAAAGAAGCCTTACAAGTAAGAATAATTCAACTAGTCAAGTTGGATGAGAATAGAATAAAATCCTTTGACCATCTAGTAGATAATCAAGGTCAATTCAAAATAAATTTCTATAAGGATAGGCTACGACACTTTGAACTAGGTGATGTTGTGTTAATGTGGGACATACAAAGAAAGACGCCTGTTAAGAATAGAAAATTTGGTTCCCTTTGGAAATAACATTTCTTGGTAGAGTGTGTAGATGAAACTAATTATTTCTACCTCAATCACCTAGATGGTGAAAAGTTACCCCTACCTATGAATGGTCAAACCCTCAAGCTCTACTATCCCAAGGGTACCTAGAACATAGTTGGTTAAGGAAAGAATAAGATATTTTGAGCAAGTAGTGTAGATGTTTTGTGATTTTCTTTTCTTGCTTTAATTATTGTTCTTATATTAATTTCATTTCATAGTATAGATGCACATTTTCTTTACATGTTTAGCATAATTGCTTATTTCATTTCTTAGATTTAGAAAAAAAATCATTTTTGTACAAATTTTGTAGATGCTAACCAAGGGTGGTAGATTCACCCTTCATCTTACATTTATCCAAGTTAGATGTTGTGCAGATCATAGGTTTGGATAAGAGATTCTAGAGTTCTCATACACTCTAGTCCTGAGAGTGCATTCCCCCAAGTAGGAGCCATATGTTTCCCTTGAGGGTAGCTACCTTTAGAGACACACTTGCTTGAGTGTGATGATGTTGCATTGATGATATCCTTCATCTCATCCCTTCAAATCCATACCTTCTCTCCCACTTGATCCATCATATACACATATGCATTTATTCCCACATGTCTATAGTGGTATACCATCTCCTGAGATTTTCACTTTATATGTTCTTTACAAATGGTACTCCACGATGAATTTACTTTAGTTATGTGCTAGGATTTCATGCATGGGTTACTTTCTTAGAAGTGGTGTGATGGTTTCCAAAATTGTCATGAAAGTGATGCACATTGGTATGAATTGGTAACTATTCTTAACGTTAAATGATTTATTATTTTGTCTCACATTACCATGGGGGGACATAATCGTCCTTAGGAATGTGTGTCGTGTTCTAGGCCACATATTACTACTGGTGTATTAAGTTGAATAGTGCCATATCCTTAACATGCCTAATAATTTTCCATAATTTTCCTTTCATTACCATCCTATTCATAAAAAATATACACTTTGTGCTTATGATTTGAATTTTCAAATGCCATGCAGTAAGGTCTAGTGAAAAAATATGCAAGCATAAGGAAAATAAAGCTAAAATAACTAGAGGCGAAGAGCTAAAAAAAAAAAAAATGAAAGAAAAACAATAAACTAGAGCTCTACCACTTCACTAAAATGGCCTACCCGCTAGAGTTGTATGATAAAAATGCATTATTTAAAGAAAAGAACTAGGAAAAGTAAATAAAATAAAGAAAGGGGATCAATAAAAAATAGTTGAAGTGGTAACTCTAAGGAAATAATCCCCCTCTCAAATGTTTTGCAAAATAAAATGAATATTTCTAGCCTAAAAGTCTAGTTGGATCAATTATAGACCTCAAATCATCAAAAAATGACTTTGAGGGTCAAATTCATAAAGTTTTTCCTTCCCTTTCAATTAATTAATCATAATTTACCTATATAAAACTAAGTCACTTAGGAAATATTTTTTTTCCTAGGTGTTGAAACACTCAATAGGGGTAAGGTTGGCCTACCATGTTAGACTTAGGAAAAATTATAAAGTTAATTGACGTTATGAATCATGTTTTTTTTTGTGATTGGCTAAATTGGAATCTAGTAGGGCTCGTACTCGTGTGACATTAGGTTGAGTTATTTGAATACAACCACTATAACCTCTAGGTGTACCCACGATTCCCCATATGCGACACACAAGTTATGCTAGGGTTTCGAACCAATGACTTCACATAACATAGTGCCTTAACAATAAACTCCATCACCGACTTCCCTGCACCCTAGGGAAAATGTTATGAATCATGTTATAGTGATTATTTGATGTGATTTTTCCTAATGGCGCATGTTGTGAAGCTTGACTCATCGTTATAAGTGGGTCTCTTATGCATTGGGATTTGTGCACCTTTCCTGGGATCTATGTCACTACATTAGAATCCATGACAACATAGTGGATGATGATGAGGACACCATTTCATCATACATCATTGTGCACCTCAATTTTTTTTACACTTGGCACAATATGGAGCACATATGGACTTTACAATATTATTTCCTAGAACATGTGGGAGCCGACCCCATTTCTCTCTCTTCATTCTCACACGTGTGAGTCGAATTGATGTATTTTGGAGCTATATTGTACTTGTTCACATGTGTGAACACATTTTGGAGCCTTTCTTCACTCACACATGCCTCTAGAGCATTCTATAAGGGGGGCACACTTCATATTTGACTATTCCACACATGTGAGGGTTTCTAGAGCCTTCTATATGAGAACTCTTTCTATCTCCTCATCTCACACATGTGGGATTAGTTTATTATTCTTTTGTATGAGTTAGTTGATGGAGCACTTGAATTTTGGAACCTCACAAATGTGGGAGTGAACCTCTCTCTCTCTCTCTCTCTCTGTCCTCCACACATATGGGAGTTTGTTGGAGTTTATTGGATTAGTTGATGACTCATCTAGTTTGTTAGAGAGTTCGTTAGATACCACTTGTATTTAGTACATGGTTTTTATCAACCCATGGATTGTATTTGATGGTACTGGAACCTCTCTCAACTATATAAAGGGATCTCTCTTCTCTTTTTTACTTTTTGGGAATAAAGTGAGAATACTTCTTTCCTATTTTTTCATTGAGATCTTTTATTTCCTCGTGATGTTTTCCTAGGTTTTTTTTTATTGATGATAAGAGTATTGGTATTTCTTAAGGAGATAAAGGTTTTGTGTCTAGATAGCTATAAGAAAGAAAGGTATGAGTAGGAACTCTAGCTTGTTTCTTGCATTCAATTATATTTAATTTGTGTTATTAACGATGAATACTAGAGGGTTTTATCTTTTTAACATAGAGCTGATCTAGTTTCTCTTTCATTACCTAGGGTTTGATTCTACTTTAAGATCTAGCAATCATTGAAATATTTTTTAAGGCTCTTGTTATAGATTGATGCTCTTCTACACTCATTAATTAGTGTTAGAAGACTTTGACATATTTATGAGGAAGGGGAATCATTGCTAGGAACTTATAAGGACTCCATGCCCTATGGTAAGGCATCTCCATCATGGTTTCTCAAACAATTTTAAAATCTTTCCATATTTTTTTTTTAGTTTTTGTATGATCTAGGGTTTGCCAAGTTTTATAATTATCTAGATCATAGCTCAAGATTTAATTAATTTGAGATAATCTTAAAACATTTGAGCCATTTTAAAGGGTCAATTTCATTTTCTTTAAGGTTTTAGTCTTCTTTGAGTAAATGGACTAGTGTTTAGTGCTTCTTGAGAATAATGGATTTATTAATTTAGGATTATAACCTTTCACAACTCACTCTTTTATCTTGTTTAGGATATTTCTTTGATGCACATATAATAGATATAAGTGATTATATTTTAATTGACATGCATATTTACTTTCATTTTAATTTCTCAAGTTTGGCATGAATAAATTAAGGGTTTTTCTTAGAAATATTTGACACATGCATTAACAAAGTTTTCTTGGGAATTAAAGTTTACTTCAACAATCTTCATAATTTCTATTCATACATTGCTAAGTAAGTGATTTTCCTTTTTCCTTTTATACATTTAAAGTTCAACAACATTCATTAATTGAAGTTGGGAATTAATCACTAATTTTGTTATTTATATCAACAATATTGTTCATTTATGGAAAATTAAATTTGAATGGTTATCTTGCTCATAATTTGTTAATTGATGGTACATGTGATGACATTTTTTAAATCTAGTCTCTTTGGTACATGTTATCACACAAATTGTAGCTTGGGCAAAGCCCAAATCAAGTCACAAAGTTGAGACAACTACCAGAGTACTACCCATTGTCACCTTATATAAACACTCCCCTCGCTTTGGTGATGATGAAATAAGCACAAGGGGGGAATCTTGGTGACTCTAGGGGGATTGAGAAGGAAATTGTGAGAATGATCGATGGACACCCCTATATGTCAATATTGGAGAAGGATTAAGGATTGAGAATGAGTCTTACAGATGGAGAATGGTTTCCAAGTGTTGTGTGCCTGCTAAACAATGTTAGCCCTGCCCAAAACAAGACAAATGATAGATATAAAAGCCTTAAACCAAATGGAATCACGTAAGAACCCTTGATGTCCCAAATTGAAGCATTATGGAGATATATATATCAACAATAAATGATTTCAATAGATGCAAATTCAACCATCCAAAATCTAGTACAAGATATCATAAATAAAGCTAGCAATGACTAGTCAAACTTCCAATGTTTGAAGCAAGACTTTGATGGCATTAAGGGATGTTTAATAAGTATTATCAACAAGTTATTATGACAGACAAGTGGCTGTAGCAAAAAATTTCTACAACAACAATATCTAACCACAAAAATCAACAAGTAAATCGTCCAAATGATAGTCAATAATTAGTAGAAAAGTAATCTAGGTTCACAAGTAAATTTCAGCAATAGAATAGTGAGAAAAGATTGAAAGAAACATGATTCTGAAATAGACCTAATGGTTGTAGCATTATTTTATAACATAAGAGAGAATTAATTGGCTAAAGAAGACACCCTTGGGGCACAAGAATGCTTATAACATATAGAAAACAATCCAACTTGAACAATTGCAATATCTCGTAAATTCACGTATACCAATGCAA
>SNQJ01S0087963.1:3217-20094 GCA_010110895.2 Picea sitchensis | reverse complement strand
GATCAATAAAAAATAGTTGAAGTGGTAACTCTAAGGAAATAATCCCCCTCTCAAATGTTTTGCAAAATAAAATGAATATTTCTAGCCTAAAAGTCTAGTTGGATCAATTATAGACCTCAAATCATCAAAAAATGACTTTGAGGGTCAAATTCATAAAGTTTTTCCTTCCCTTTCAATTAATTAATCATAATTTACCTATATAAAACTAAGTCACTTAGGAAATATTTTTTTTCCTAGGTGTTGAAACACTCAATAGGGGTAAGGTTGGCCTACCATGTTAGACTTAGGAAAAATTATAAAGTTAATTGACGTTATGAATCATGTTTTTTTTTGTGATTGGCTAAATTGGAATCTAGTAGGGCTCGTACTCGTGTGACATTAGGTTGAGTTATTTGAATACAACCACTATAACCTCTAGGTGTACCCACGATTCCCCATATGCGACACACAAGTTATGCTAGGGTTTCGAACCAATGACTTCACATAACATAGTGCCTTAACAATAAACTCCATCACCGACTTCCCTGCACCCTAGGGAAAATGTTATGAATCATGTTATAGTGATTATTTGATGTGATTTTTCCTAATGGCGCATGTTGTGAAGCTTGACTCATCGTTATAAGTGGGTCTCTTATGCATTGGGATTTGTGCACCTTTCCTGGGATCTATGTCACTACATTAGAATCCATGACAACATAGTGGATGATGATGAGGACACCATTTCATCATACATCATTGTGCACCTCAATTTTTTTTACACTTGGCACAATATGGAGCACATATGGACTTTACAATATTATTTCCTAGAACATGTGGGAGCCGACCCCATTTCTCTCTCTTCATTCTCACACGTGTGAGTCGAATTGATGTATTTTGGAGCTATATTGTACTTGTTCACATGTGTGAACACATTTTGGAGCCTTTCTTCACTCACACATGCCTCTAGAGCATTCTATAAGGGGGGCACACTTCATATTTGACTATTCCACACATGTGAGGGTTTCTAGAGCCTTCTATATGAGAACTCTTTCTATCTCCTCATCTCACACATGTGGGATTAGTTTATTATTCTTTTGTATGAGTTAGTTGATGGAGCACTTGAATTTTGGAACCTCACAAATGTGGGAGTGAACCTCTCTCTCTCTCTCTCTCTCTGTCCTCCACACATATGGGAGTTTGTTGGAGTTTATTGGATTAGTTGATGACTCATCTAGTTTGTTAGAGAGTTCGTTAGATACCACTTGTATTTAGTACATGGTTTTTATCAACCCATGGATTGTATTTGATGGTACTGGAACCTCTCTCAACTATATAAAGGGATCTCTCTTCTCTTTTTTACTTTTTGGGAATAAAGTGAGAATACTTCTTTCCTATTTTTTCATTGAGATCTTTTATTTCCTCGTGATGTTTTCCTAGGTTTTTTTTTATTGATGATAAGAGTATTGGTATTTCTTAAGGAGATAAAGGTTTTGTGTCTAGATAGCTATAAGAAAGAAAGGTATGAGTAGGAACTCTAGCTTGTTTCTTGCATTCAATTATATTTAATTTGTGTTATTAACGATGAATACTAGAGGGTTTTATCTTTTTAACATAGAGCTGATCTAGTTTCTCTTTCATTACCTAGGGTTTGATTCTACTTTAAGATCTAGCAATCATTGAAATATTTTTTAAGGCTCTTGTTATAGATTGATGCTCTTCTACACTCATTAATTAGTGTTAGAAGACTTTGACATATTTATGAGGAAGGGGAATCATTGCTAGGAACTTATAAGGACTCCATGCCCTATGGTAAGGCATCTCCATCATGGTTTCTCAAACAATTTTAAAATCTTTCCATATTTTTTTTTTAGTTTTTGTATGATCTAGGGTTTGCCAAGTTTTATAATTATCTAGATCATAGCTCAAGATTTAATTAATTTGAGATAATCTTAAAACATTTGAGCCATTTTAAAGGGTCAATTTCATTTTCTTTAAGGTTTTAGTCTTCTTTGAGTAAATGGACTAGTGTTTAGTGCTTCTTGAGAATAATGGATTTATTAATTTAGGATTATAACCTTTCACAACTCACTCTTTTATCTTGTTTAGGATATTTCTTTGATGCACATATAATAGATATAAGTGATTATATTTTAATTGACATGCATATTTACTTTCATTTTAATTTCTCAAGTTTGGCATGAATAAATTAAGGGTTTTTCTTAGAAATATTTGACACATGCATTAACAAAGTTTTCTTGGGAATTAAAGTTTACTTCAACAATCTTCATAATTTCTATTCATACATTGCTAAGTAAGTGATTTTCCTTTTTCCTTTTATACATTTAAAGTTCAACAACATTCATTAATTGAAGTTGGGAATTAATCACTAATTTTGTTATTTATATCAACAATATTGTTCATTTATGGAAAATTAAATTTGAATGGTTATCTTGCTCATAATTTGTTAATTGATGGTACATGTGATGACATTTTTTAAATCTAGTCTCTTTGGTACATGTTATCACACAAATTGTAGCTTGGGCAAAGCCCAAATCAAGTCACAAAGTTGAGACAACTACCAGAGTACTACCCATTGTCACCTTATATAAACACTCCCCTCGCTTTGGTGATGATGAAATAAGCACAAGGGGGGAATCTTGGTGACTCTAGGGGGATTGAGAAGGAAATTGTGAGAATGATCGATGGACACCCCTATATGTCAATATTGGAGAAGGATTAAGGATTGAGAATGAGTCTTACAGATGGAGAATGGTTTCCAAGTGTTGTGTGCCTGCTAAACAATGTTAGCCCTGCCCAAAACAAGACAAATGATAGATATAAAAGCCTTAAACCAAATGGAATCACGTAAGAACCCTTGATGTCCCAAATTGAAGCATTATGGAGATATATATATCAACAATAAATGATTTCAATAGATGCAAATTCAACCATCCAAAATCTAGTACAAGATATCATAAATAAAGCTAGCAATGACTAGTCAAACTTCCAATGTTTGAAGCAAGACTTTGATGGCATTAAGGGATGTTTAATAAGTATTATCAACAAGTTATTATGACAGACAAGTGGCTGTAGCAAAAAATTTCTACAACAACAATATCTAACCACAAAAATCAACAAGTAAATCGTCCAAATGATAGTCAATAATTAGTAGAAAAGTAATCTAGGTTCACAAGTAAATTTCAGCAATAGAATAGTGAGAAAAGATTGAAAGAAACATGATTCTGAAATAGACCTAATGGTTGTAGCATTATTTTATAACATAAGAGAGAATTAATTGGCTAAAGAAGACACCCTTGGGGCACAAGAATGCTTATAACATATAGAAAACAATCCAACTTGAACAATTGCAATATCTCGTAAATTCACGTATACCAATGCAATAATATTATATATCCAATGCAACTTAGACTAGTGCCAAATCAATTTGGTTATGTATTCTCTAGTGTAGGAGCTAGTTTTTTTACTTCTTTAGGGGTGTAATCCCTTATACTCCCTAGAGAAAACCTTTGCAAAATATAGCTTATCCAAAGATAACAAGGTAGACTTGATGAAGGGTGTATGTAGTTATACTCCTCCAAGGGTCTAAACAAATCAATGTTTGAAGCAAGAAGAAAACAAACAATAAATGTAGAAATTCCTTACGAATTCCAAGAATAACATGAAGAAACCCTTCTTTATCAAGTATATTCCACCAAAATACAAAGAAGAAGCCTTACAAGAGATAGCGTCTTAGATATATTCACCAATATAAAAATTACTATAATCCAAGACAAATTCAGGAGAGAGATAGTGTAGAATTCCCAAGTAGGGAGAAAATTTCAGCCATGTAATATGTAATTCTCAAGTGAGTTATGATCAAAATGAAAAATGACAAGGAATTTATTTATAGAAGGCCATGTAAAACTAATTTGTCCACATATATAAAGTCAGTCACAAATTAGGGAGGCCGAATTCCTCTATTTTTCAATTTATGATTCAAAATTACAAATAATAAAGTAAATGTCCCCTTTTAGGGGTGATGTCATTCCCTAAAGGGTGATGTTAGGCCTCTAGGAGAGACATTTTATCTTGGGATGAAGAATGTTGGGCTTCCAAAGGTCATATTTCATGCCACCAAGTGCTCTAATGCATGCCAACTCTCTCTCTCTCTCTCTCTCTCTCTCTCTCTCTCTCTCTCTCTCCATCAAACCATGCTACATCACCATCATCCATGAGAAACCCCATCAAAACCCTAGCCCTCATTTGACGTCTAGGGCATAGAAGGTGATGTTTTGGGCCTTCCAAGGCCAACCTTGGGGTGAAAACATCTGGAAAATGATAATCTCATGGTGTCCAAGTGCCTCTAAAGGAAATGTTCCTCTTCCCATGTGTACAAGGAGAGGGGACACATCATCAAACCTGTGGGTTGCATGCCCCAATGAAGGTCCAAGTGACCTTGTGCCCCCATGAAAAAATAATTCCACCTATCAAAGCCCTGCAAAGACAAACAGATTCTCTCTCAAAGGGTCCATATGTCACGCATATCATGCTAACAAAGCCATATCCAATAAAAGAACCACCCAAACATGTGCATCGAATTCCCCCTTTTCAAAATAAACAAATTCTCAAAGACCTTATAAAACTTGCCAAATTTAAATATGGGAGGTTTGTCATAGTGACCTATTGGGTAGATCATTCCCCTTGAGTCAAGGAGTGTTTCCCAATAAGACTCTTTCTAAGTCATGTATGAGAGTGTGAAGTGGATGGGGGTGTATCTTTTGGGCATGGGGTTTCTTTACATATAAGGGCTCATATGTGACTTCCTTTGTAGAGGGTGCGCTTTCTCTTGAGTTACCAACTATTTAGGTGTTATTTTCCCTAGAATCCTTCTTATCCATCTTTCAAATCCATGTTTTCATTTATTTGTGATTTTCTAGTTTCCTTTATAAGGTTTCAATATTTAGCATTTGCGATTTGGGACCTGGGGCAGGCACTGAGTAGGTAGAGCTCAAGCCGGATCGGATTTTGATGGTCCTTATTCACCATGCTCACTTTATGTTCAAAATAATTTATTATTCTTTTATAGAAGTTGATATCTTCCTCCGAGTCGTCATCCCCCCTTCCCATGAAATGAGGTACAAGCCCTTCTTGGTTCAGTAATTCTCGAAAACATAAAAGGTGAGGAAACAAAGGGAAATGAGTGTGGAAAATGATAAGTATGGATGGGAGTGGTACAATGACTCTTCAAGGAAACCCCCTAGTAGAAACCCTATACTTGAGGGTGACCCACTTGCTAGGAAAAAATTTCAACTACCAAGGTGAAATGAGGAAAAAGACATAATCCAAGTAGATGTTTTCAAAATCAAGAAAGGATCTTTTGCAACATGTTCAAATTCTTCAAATATTAAAATGACACCGACCATGACACCTGACTTGTTACATCATGAAGCAATACTTGTTATCCTCTATGGGCCAAGCTAGGTGTGGTGGATGCAAGTGCCATCGGTTGTATGGTTGTGTGTGGTATGACAAGGGCTCCTGCCTACTCAGATGCCTCTTGGTACTCCATGTCTGCAACCTAAGGGCCTTGAGACATTGTCTCCTTATTTATCGCTAGGAATGGGGGATAACATCTAGCTCCTACTCAGGGACATGTACTCATCGTAGAGTGCATGAGAACCTCAACATCTCCTGGTAATACCTGTTCCTACACACAATGAAACAAACAAAATGTTGGATATCGAGGGTGGCTCACTCATGCTTTGTCCATATGATCAAAATTTCAAAATTTCAACTAATATTTAAGATAAAATTTTGCATTTTTTCAAAAATTTCAAACTAACATGTTATATGATTAAAGAAAATGATCGTAATAAGCATGTAATAATGAAAGTAGAGAAAAATGAAAATTATATATGACATGCAAATAAGTAAATGCAACTAAACTACCATGAGAAAACAAATGTAAATGCAAGGGAAAGAAAATGGCCTACCTACTTAAATAGGGCCCATGGCCCTAAAGAGGTCAAGTTCATTTGATGTAGGGTCGGAGAAGAGACCCATCAACTGGTAATGACATCCTTCTCCCATCCATAGTGGACAAGTAATGTTCCCTTCTCAGACTTCTTCTTAACGATGTAAGGACCAAACCATAAAATTTTGTTCCTTTTATCATACTTGGGATTGCCCTTTTTATTATCCCACATGAGTGCAAGACTTTCTTCACCAAAATCCTCATAAGGTAATTCTTCAATATAAGGTTGTTCATGTGGTTTTTCCTTTACCATTTCCTTGATAATATGCTCTCTTTCAACACCTTTATTAACTTCATCTTTCTTGAGTATTTTGATGGATCATGGTTCTTTTCCTTAGAACTCAAAAAGATTTTCTTTGTATTTATTTGTCCTTGGAAGTACTGTGTCTATGCAATATTATTGTGCAAAAGGAAGTTACTGAGGATCATATTCAATGATTTGTTGAGGCACATCAAACTCACAATCATTGTTATAATCAAGGTGATTTGGATCCATTACATGCTTCTTAACCACCTATCGGTTATATAGAATCTCAAAGGTACCATCCCCAATTGGAATATGTGCATGATTTAGATCTATGCTGAGGAAATCGCCAAGGGTGGCAACCCAACTTCTTAATAAAAGCATGCCCCAAGAATCCAGAACATCAATCACCACTATGTTCATGATGAGGCTGATATGAAAGAAATCAATTAAATACACCTCCACGTCTTCTATGATACCATACACTTTCACCTTTTTGAATCAATGTCATAAACATTTCCATATGAGCAGGTTGTCCTCAAACCAAGTTTTTTTATGACTTTCAAGGACATCACATTTGTTGAATATCCCGAATCCAACATACATTTATTTAAATGGAGACCATTCATACCCAAAGAAATATAGAAAGGAGGGTCATCTTCCCTTTGTTGTCCATGATACATGTTGTTCAGGGTCACAAGGGGATCTTCTTCTTCATTTGGTACTTGCAATGCCTTCAAGACTTCTCTTCTTAAATATGGGATGTTGCACATTTTGACCAGAGGTACTAACATATCCATCTTCCCAATCATGGTTGATACATCTATATTCAACTGAATTTATTCATTTTTCGGAATAGGTTTTGGGAGCAAGTCATGCATCGGAGGTGGAAGAGGTGAAGGCACTTATTTTTTTGGTTGGGGTGGAGCCTCTTTTGCTTGTGATGGAGGAGATGGAGTTGGTGGTGGAGGAACTAGAGATTTATTTCTTCTTTGATATGTCAAGATTTATTTCTTCCTCAACTCATTCTTTGTGTTCTCATCTAGTTCACTAAGAACTCTGAGTCATCCCTTTCTGGCACCCGTTTTTCTGACTTCCTCAAGTTTTTCTTGTGTAATGTATGCATACCCATCGTCTTCGAGAGAATATATTGTATCAAAGAAATTCATCTGGTTTGCATATCTTGAACCCTCTTCTTATGTCCATCTTGGACAATCATCTTCTAAATGTTATTCATTACAATGCAAGAACCATGGAAATTCTTCTGAACTAACCATTCCAACTAGATTTAGAGTGTCATAAGCCTTTTCCTCTTGTTTGGTTTTCTAAAAAATTGAGGTCTGAGAGCATATTGATTTCTCTCCAAAGTTGTCAACTTGTTCATATTCTGAGTCTGACTTTGGACAGACTGAGTATTAATCTAATCAAAATTCTGAACTAGGAGAGTAATTGGGTCTGGTGCAACATTTTTTTGAGGTATTTAATTTTTCCTATGCCTTGGATAGAAGAAACTGGAAGGGGTCAATATTTGAGATGATGAGATTCTCCTCGATCTGTGCACTACATTCTTTATCTCTTGCCAGGTGTTTTATCCTTTAGGATAAAACAAAATTTTCCTTCAAAAGCATTCATTTAGAGGACACGAACGACTGTTGTTGGTGGGCATAAATCGACCAGGATTTGATGATACAGTTTATCAAATATAATATCAAACTAATTCACTATTTCGTTTTCCTTTTTCTTGATTTGATTGAACTATTCTAATAGAATTCCTCTATCTTTCTTCGTTGACCATCTACTTTTGAGAAATTTAGTGAAATCATCATAGGATACCAAATGATCATCAGGTAGCCCTATGAACCACCTCTACGCATCATCAGTAAGAGACATGGATAATAGCCTCATCACAACATATTCATGATCCAAAACTTCATTCAATAAGGAAACACCTATTTCATATAGGTGGTGTTCTGGTGTCACCACATCATTTCCAGTGAATTTTGGCAACCATTTATGAATCTCTTTGGAAATAACATTGGGATATCCAACAAAGGTGGATTATTTCAATGGTTTGAAAATGTTACTAGACCAAGTGTGAGCCATTGTGGTGAAGGGAAGGCATCCTTGAAACAAGGTTTTTACAATGGGGGGATTATGAGGAGGCCTTCTTTGGTAAACCTTAGAATGTTTGAATCTTCCCAGGGGAAGGGTTGGTGGAATATGGGATGGTAGAATCACCAGATGAGATTTACAAAAATATCATGAAGAATGGAAAGGGAACTTTCCTCAACTGGAGTCATTAGGAAAGCTATAGGTAAAAGCTTTGTGATAAAACCTTGCCAAAGTGTCATCAGGGCTTGAAAGAGGATTCAAAATCCTGCCTAGAAACGACATTGAAATGTCATTGCATAGATCATAGTTTGGTAAAATCCCAATCCAAGTCACAAAGGTGAGACAACTACATGATTACCTACCCACTATCACCTTAGATAGACACTCCCCTCACTTTAGTGATGACGAAATCACCATAAAGTGGGAATCCTGGTGACCCTAGGGGGATTGAGAAGGAAAGTGTGAGAATGATCAATGTACACCTCTATAGGTCAATATTGGAGAACAAATAATGCTTTAGAATGAGTCTTGTAGATGGAGAATGGTTTTCAAGTGTTATGTACCTGCAAACCAATCTTAATCCTTCCCAAAACAAGACAAATGATAGATATAAAATTCTTAAACCAAAGGGAATAAAGAAATAAACCTTTCTGTCCCAAATTGTAGCAGTATGGAAATATATAGATCAACAATAAATTATGTCAATATATGCAAATTTGACCATCCAAAATCTAGTAGAAGATATTAGAAATAAACATAGCAATGACTAGTCAAACTTCCAATGTTTGAAGTAAGACTTTGGTGGATTTAAGGGTTGTTTGTTAAGTGTCATCATCAATTTATTATGACATCCAAGTGTCTGTAGAAGAAAATTTCTACAGAATAAAGATATAACCATATAAATCAACAAGTAAACTGTCCAAATGATAGCCAATAATTAGTCGAAAAGTAATCTAGGTTCACAAGTAAATTTCAGCGATAGAATAATGAGAAAAGATTGAAAGAAAGATGATTTTGCAGAAGCCCTAATGGATGTAGAATTAATTTATAACAGAAGATATAATTACTTGGATAAATAATATTCCCTTAGGGTACACGAATGATTATAACATATAGAAAATTATCCAACTTGAACAATTGCAAAATCTCGTAAATTCATGTATACCAATGCAAGAATAGTATATCTCCAATGCAACTTAGAATAGTGCCAAATCAATTGGGTTATGGAGTCTCTTGTGTAGGAGCTAGTTTTTTTACTTATCTATGGGTGTAAGCCCTTATACTCCGTAGAGAAAACAAAACTAGCAAGGTAAATCTAAGAGGGTGTAATCCCTTTTACTCCTCCTAGCAACCTTTGCAAAATATAGCTTATCCAAAGATAGCAAGGTAGACTTGATGGAGGGTGTATGACCTTATACTCCTCAAAGGGTATAGACAAATAAATTCTTGGGACAATAAGAAACCAAACAATAAATGTAGAAATTCCTTACCAATTCCAAGAATAACATGAAAACACCCTTCTTTATCAAGTATATTCTACCAAAATACCAAGAACAAGCCTTCCAAGAGATAGTGTCTTAGTTATTATCACCAATAGACAAAGTAATAGCATTGAAGAGACATTCAAGAGAGAGATAGAGCATAATTCCCAAGTAGTGAAAAATTTTCAGCCATGTAATATGTAATTCTCAAGTGAGTTGTGATCAAACTGAAAAATGACCAGGCCTTTATTTATAGAAGTCGTTGTAAAACCAATTTGTCCACATATATAAAGTAAATCACAAATTAGGGAGGATGACCTCCTCTATTTGTTCCTTTACAATTCAAAATTACAAATCATAAAGTAAATTTCCCCTTTTAGGGGTGACGTCATACCCTAAAGGGTGACTCTAGGCCTCTAGGAGACACGTTTTTCCTTGGGGTGAAGAATATTGGGACTCCAAAGGCCATATTCCATGCCACCAAGTTCTCTAATGAATTACAAGTATCTCTCTCTCTCCATCAAACCATGCCACATCACCATCATCCATGAGAAACCCCATCAAAACCCTAGCCCTCATGTGACATATATGTTATAGAAGGTGACATTTTGGGCCTTCCAAGGTCAACGTTGGGGTGAAAAAGGATGGAACATGGTCATCTCATGGTGTTCAAGTGCCTCCAAAGGAAACACTCCTCTTCCAATGTTTCCAAGGAGAGGGGGCACATCATCCAACATGTGGACTTCATGCCCCAATGAAGGTCTAAGTGACCTTGTGCCTCCATGAAAAAGACTTCCACCTATCAAATCTATGCAAAGAAAAATAGATTCACCCTCCAAGGGTCCACAAGTCACACATATCATGCTAAGTAATCCATATCTAATAAAATAACCACCTAATCATGTGCATCAAATCCCCCCTTTTCAAAATAAACAAATTCTCAAGACCTTATAAAACTTGCCAAATTTAAATATGGGAGGGTTGTAATGGTGACCTATTGGGTAGATCATTGCCCAAGTCAAGGAGTGTTTCCCAAGAAGACCCTTTCTAAGTCATGTAAGAGAGTGTAAAGTATATGGGGGTGTAGCTTTTGGGCATTGGGTTTCTTGACATATAAGGGCTCATATTGTCTCATTTATGGGCGCCTTTGTAGAGGGTGTGCTTGCTCTTGAGTTACCAACTATTTAGGTGCTATTTTCCCAAACCCATTATTTTCCATCTTTCTAATCCATGCTTTAATTTATTTGTAGTTTTTTAGTTTCGTTTATAAGGTTTCAAGCTTTAGAATTTGCATTTTGGGACAGGGGAGGGCATTGAGTAGGTAGAGCTCAAGGTGGATTGGATTTTGATGGTTGTTATTCACTATGTTCACTTTATTTTCAGCATAGTTTCTTATTCTTTTATAGTAGTTGATATCTTCCTCTGGGTCATCAACCCCTTTTCCCATGAAATGAGGTACATACCCTTCTTGGGTTAGTAATGTCCCAAAACCCAAAATGTGAGGAAATAAAGGGAAATGAGTGTGGAAAATGAAAAGTATGGATGTGAGTGGTACGATGAATCTTCAAGGATTCCCCCAAATATAAAACCTATCCCCGAGGGTGACCCACGTCACTACTACATATGTACGAAAAAACCAACGTCGTACTCCGACAGTACGGATAAAATCAGTCGTACTGTCGGAGTTTACTTGCATTTTTTTTAAATCAACAATGTTTGTCGAATATCTAATGACAATGACTAATGTCGAATATCCAAATATTGACCAAGTCAATGATCATCGAATATTCGACGGGTGAGCAGGCCAATGATGTGTGTATCATCGTTTGACGAAGTCAATATTTTTGTTTGTTAAGCAACATCTCTCTCATCAAAACCTGTCAGAAGTCCGACGAAAGTGTGATGCATAATTAAAAAAGTTTTAAATATTAAATACGTTCGATGTTGTTTCTATACTAGCGTTGTTTGCAGAGGTTATAAGGGATATTTTTAGGTCAAAATACAAAAAAAAATTATTTTGTTAATTGCATTACAAATAGTTAAACTACTGAAGTTATTTTTTTAAGATAATCATCACTGAAATTTTGGTAAGGAAAAATGTCACATAGAATTCCTCCAGGAGGACAAGGCAGATACTTGATATTTTCATTGGTTGAGGCTTTGGGTTATCAAAATGTTATTTCCCTTGTAGAAAATGCAGGGGCTATAATAGAAGGAGACTTTTAATAAAAAAAACTAAAAAACATTGTAGTGAGTATGGACACCTTGAAGGCGGGCATGAATATCATCCCTTGGTAAGTTATTCTTTCTATCATTATTATCCTCCACTAATATTCTAAATTGGAAATGCAATCACAATTATTTTTTCCTTCATCCAATTTGGTCTTAGAGCTTAATTAAAAAAGTAGCATAGGGTTATTTTCATTTTTTTACTTGCATAGGGATTTGTTTGAGAAATATTTGTAGAGTTTCTAATTCCTCTTTTTACATTGGTACCGACGCTCTGTTTGAGAATTATTCATAGAGTTGCTAATTCCTCTTTTAATATTGGCAATAGTTTCATTTTTAGAAGTTTTGAAGATCAGTTCCTAGTAACGTCGATGTTTTTTTTTAAACCACTAATGGAAAGTGGAAATGCCACACTGGTTGAATGTTGTATTTGTCAAGAGGAGGAAAATAAAATAAATATGGAGATTCCATGTTCATGTTCTGGCACCTTGAAGTGTTAAGACTTATAAGCATTAGGAATCATAAGGAAAATAAAGGAAATATGGAGATTCATGTTCATGTTTTTTTTTTCCTATATTATATTTGTAAACATCTCCATTGTTTTAATATTTATTATATACACTAATATTACTTGATTGTTTGTAATTATAAAGGAACGGTTCCTTGGGGCACTACCTGTGGAGGAAGACATGGTTGTACAAGCGTTTGTTCAGGAACATGGAGAGAATATTGAAAATAAAGTTAATGATCCTATGGAAGAAGATGATGATGCTAATAACACAATTGAAGAACATGGGACAAATACATTGATCCAAAAGACATTTAATAATGCTAGAGAGGATGATGATGACGATCAACTTGATGGTGTTTTTGATATACCTGAACTTGAGAAGGAAATCCAACCTCTTTATGAAGGCTCCAAAACAAGTCTTCTCGGTGCTATATTGTTGTTGGTGAACTTAAAGGTTATGAATGGTTTGTCAAACACTTGCGTCACATGGTTGCTAAGTTATGTAATATATTTTGTCACACTTAGTACATGATGATAAAGGTTTACTTTTTCCTATATTTTTATTGTTATTTGATCATATGTAAAATTTGGATGCAATATGTACAATCAATATTCTTTACATTAACTAGTATTGATTTTTTATGTTGTAGATTGTTAGGTGAATTTATGTTACCACCGTCAAATGTTTTATGTTGCACATACCAAGATTTACATGCCATAATGAAAGATATTGGAATGGAGTATCAAGTTATTCATGCATTTCCCAATTATCATATTCTATATTATGGAGAACATGCGTCGAAAGAAGAATGCCCGAAATGTCAAATTAGTATATATCGAACCAATCAAGTAATAAAAAAAGTGTCTTGCAAGTTTCTTCGTTATATTCCCATAATTCCACATTTAAGATGATTTTTCAAGTGCAAAATCATAGCACAGTTTATGGATTACCATGCAAGGAACAAAATTAAAGATGGTGTTCTTCGAACACCTGTGGATGGATATGAATTTAAGAGGATAGAGGAAATATGGCCACATTTTAAATATGAATCTCATAATCTTAGGATTTCATTGGTAGTTGATGATGTCAATCCATTTGGAGAGCTCAGATCTACCTACTCAATGTGCCTTTTTTTTGTTATCAACAATAACATTCCTCCATGGATATCAATAAAGAGGGAGCACATAATGTTGGCAATGATTGTTCCAGGTATTTGTTTAGAATTTTTTTTTAATGCAGTAACATCACATTTGTCTTGTTTGTTTCATAATTATGTCTTATATTTTTTTGTTTACTCATATATGTTCAATTATGTCTTATAATTATGTTTGATAAGTATAATGTGTGATTATTTTAAGCTAATGATAATACGTTTTTGCAGGAAACGACACATTTTATAAGCACATGAATGACTTGAACTTAGATATATTTGGGCCCACCATACGTACAAAGAGGAATTACCAAAGTTCCAAGTTAAAATATGAACTCATTAACAAGTTGGTTGGCATGTCCAGTGAAGGATCCTTCAACAAATCTGGAGTCTCCTCAAAAGCAGGTGCATATTTAAAATATTTGTGGGACCAATATAGGGTTCATATGAAAAAGAACCCTAAGTATGAGCGTCCTCCAATGATTCTCGAGAGGGAGTGGAAGGCCCTACAGGAAGATGCAAAGGATAATATGCTCTGAAAAGAAGGAAAGACACCACCTGACTCGGGAAGGAATGTGACACTTCTAATAATATAATTTCAATGCTTTATCATAATTGCAATGTCTAGTTACATATTTGAAACTTTTCAATACAGGCTCCTAGACACATCCAAATCCACCAAGGCCACAATAGAAAAAAATGGGAAACACAAACTTGGTCCAGGTGGTTACTCAAAAATGGTCGTACGAATTGTAAGTATAAAAAAATCAGTTGCATCCAAATAATATATTGTTAACAATTTTAATTTAATTTCACGGAAGAATCAAAATTCATGTTCTTATGCAAATATGTAGGAATTGGAGTTCAAAGAAGCTCCAACATAGGAAGACCTCAAGCTTTCTTTCAATCCGTGGTTGAACGCAAAAAAATCTTGGGGGAAACATAAACTTCTGACAGTCAAACCAACACACAGGTAAATAAAATCAATCAACATTATTTATAATTAATTACTTGTGCATTCTATTTTCGGCCATAAAGTAATGTGTTTTTTTTTCTTTAAGCAGACAACCAACAAAGAAACAAGTGTCCCCACTAGTGGAAAACAACCTATTGATGCTAGAGTGCCACCCAATCAAGGTGGTGTGCAACTCTGTAATGGAGGTATTTCATGTGCTATAAAAAATGACGGATTGCAATTAAAAATATTTAATTGCAAATGGTGTATTAATTATAACCTTACTTGTTTCAACTCCACAGCATCTAGATGGTTAGGCTAGAAAAGAAGAGGATCATATGGCCTCATTCGAAACTACTATGTTTGCCTCCACTACTGAAACAGGTAAATAACACTCTAATTATATTTTTATTAATGAAATACTTGTAATAATAATAACAAAAAATATCAATTTAACATTTCTTTCTTATTGTTGTTGATGATCTGTGCCCCTCCTTGCAACATCTTTGACATCGTGAGTACACGACAAGGTCATCAATAAGACATGCAGAGGGAAGAACAACTTAAGGGGAAAAAGGAAGTGATGACCTATTTTCTGAATTCATTTCAAACAGAAAGAAACCGAAAAAGAAATGATTGTACTTAGAAACATCATGTACCATATTGTGAAAACATATTTTTGATGATAAAATTTATTATGATGAAGTATTTTGTGTCTAAATGAATCAATGAATGAATGTTATATGTTAATGGGTGCTTTCTATATGTTTCTTTATGCATAAAACCACATATGTTTCTTTATGAATTTGTTTTTTTGCTTGTGTCTATGCATGAATATTAATATCTTTCTTTCAACTATTCTCTAGTAGATAGTTTGGGTAATAGGGAATTGAGAGTGATGTGAGGGAGGGGAGTGGCCATGAGAGCTTCCACCTTCACGTGGTTGGCCATGTTCAGTAGAGAATTAATTAGGATTTGGATAATCTTGGAGCAAACCTCCCTTGATCCAATAGAGAAACAACAAAGTCAATGTTGATTTCGTTGTTGTTCTGTCAAATCGAGGGAGGTTTGATATAAGATTAGACTACTCCAATAAATTACTCTTGAAACCAAGAGGAGATAATTCAAGTATTCATGCGCTCAAGTATTTTTAATTATTATTTAATCATAAAAATGTTTGTTAATTTATTTATTATTTTGTTGATTCTTTAAGTGTTGGTTAAATTATTAGAACAACTATTGGAGGAGATCTATTGGAGCAGAGTTAAACGGATATCATATGGGGACAACCATCGAATATCTAGTTATTTGAGTTGTTATTTCATTTCTAATTGCAATTGATTTGTATGATTGACATGATGATTTATATTGTGATTTTGGTTCTTCCCACTCACATAGATCTATCTTCCACAAGTCAATGACATGTTGCAGTCAGAGCTCATCTCCCTCTTCAACTTCTTCCACCATAAGGACTAATTGTGGTCGTATATTGAATGAGTCCACTCTTCCACTCCCTTATCTTGAATACTCCACTGTAGAATCTTTTTATTTGATCTAAAACCCAAACTCAAATCTAGAACTAGTTGCATGCATTGCGACTATTGGGATATACACTATACTTGAAATGGGTTGTGACAATGAGTTGGTAGTCATCATAGGAGGGGTAGTAATAGAAATTGATAGAGAGACATCCTTTCTTATGAATTCCAAATGGAGTGGTAAGAAATTATCTACTAATATAAGTTCCATATGAAGGTGAAAAAACTTGTTGATTATATCTTCTTCCTCCTTCTTGCCTAAGATGGTTACCCATCCAAATTGATATCCCATAGATGCCATCATTTATTTTTCCCTTTCCACTAACATCGATTCCTTGTGGATGTTCCTCAATTTTCAACCCTACATAGCTTGTGTCTGGTTGAATCTTCTTTGGTAACAAGATAATGAATCACATGTGACATGGGAGTGACCTTCCCTCTCCATTTTCCAGTGATCTTGTACCAAAACCTTATAAATATAACTTCTCCATTAGTGTAGGTAGGGGGAAATAGTTTTGTTGTATCCAACATTGTAACACCCTGTTTCCCCCAGCTTGTAAATATAACTGGACTGGCCAAGAACTATGGAAAACTCATAAATGTGAATATGTGATGTAAATGGACCTTGAGGAAAAGGTCAATG
>SNQJ01S0087962.1:21505-32009 GCA_010110895.2 Picea sitchensis | reverse complement strand
AAGACCAAGCTGGAACAAGCGAATTCTACAATCCGAGATGGTTGGGTACAATCAGAACAGCAGAGAGATATGATTACACAGCTGCAGGCTCAGTTGGAGGTCACAAAAAGCAAGACAATGGACGTCGAGGCCATTAAATCCCGAGCAACAGATATTCAGAGTAGGATCTCTTCTGCTAAAAAGAACCTGTTAAACAAAGTTGGAGAAATTAGAGAAGACTGCTTGTTAATTCAACAAATCTCCGAGAATCTGACTAACAAGGAAAGGAACATAGAGGCTGCTCGAGTCGCTTTCCAAGAGGCAGTGATAGTGACCAACAACAGGTTTTCAGGGCCTCCTGGGCTCACCATTGCCGAACAAACCAGAGGTAATGTCTTGTTAAAGAATTGGGAACAGGATATTACTTTAAGCAAGGAGCAGGCTCAGAAAGTAACAAGTTTGTTAGAAGAGGCCATCAATAATATAAATGGTGAGCAGATAGGGATAGAGATTGGAGACAACATAGAGGCGCTGAGGCAGATACATATAGACCGGATTTCTCTCGACATAAAAGAGGAGAATGAGAGAAATTCAGCAGAAATCTCCAAGATGGACAGGGTCGACCCAACTCAAATCGATAAATATCTGATTCAACCCAGTGCACGGCTTGGCGTCCTTGAACTCATTGATATACAAGTAGGTGGTAAGCTCCCACAGTTTGCACGAGAGTGTTATTTGGCCGAAGCTCGTTGTCAGGCCGAGCCTTCACAACTTGTCACCCAGTTAGTGGACAAGTGTATGAGGTACACCGAGTCCATGCTAGGATGGGCACCTAGCACTTCTTAAAGATAGAATTGGTGAAATTTAGTTATTTCGCTCCCCCCAGCTGTCAATACAAAACCTTCACAACTTGTATTTCATTTTTTGGACAAATGTATCATAGGTATTAAATCTAAGCAAAAACCAACATCTGGCACTTTTTTGAAAAAACGAATTCTGACAGATGGAGTAATTTGGCTCTTCTGAACCGAGAGGCAAATTTTGTATAAATACATCACAAAAAGAAGAGAAGTAGGGCTGGACCTTTTTGAGACGAACTGTAAGAGAGTTTTTGCATCAAAGGAGTTAATACAAGTAATTTGAGGATTCCCGATCCTGTCACGACTGTGTTGCAAGTTTGTTTCATCATGTTATTTGTTTCTTTTCATTTTTCTCTACATAATTGACATGTATCATTGTAATTTAGTACGACCACTACTATGGTGAAATGTTTGCATCTATTTCTGTAATTGTCTATTGTCTTTCCTCTACACCAGCTATTAGTGGGTGTAAGACCAATTTACACTTACTGAATTTTATGTTTATTCACATTAAGTCAATTATGTTTATGCCAATTGCTTCTTCTGTATATACGTGAGTTTTCCGCTGACAGGAACTTCGTGTCATCTACAGCTTAATGTTTTCTCCCATCTCCCATTATTTTTATTTGAAACAACACAGTTACAGGAAAGGGCCTTCATTTTTCATCTTTATTTCGTTTTTTCATGCAAGGTTCCTCTTTATTTCGTCCGAATTAACACAGCAAATAAATTATCTCTCAAAAAAAAAAACCATTTCCATACTGGAACTGTCCCTCAATGACTGTCCCTGTAGCAACTCAACCCAATATTCAACCCGGATTATCTAGCCAAATACATATCGCTTTAAATCTCTTAGACACAATCCTTAAAACCGCAAACACCCGTGATGAATTGGAACAATCGTGGGCAGTCATTGAGCGTGACATAACTGCTCAAGAGAAGTTGGAAGCTAGACGACGAGAACGTAGAAATCTGCTCTAGTTTCTCATACTGAAGGTTAGTATAATCCTGTATCAACTTTTTGTATACTTTTGGATGCCTTGAAACTGTACTTTAAGCCTTAGTACACACTCAGGAACAACATCTTTCTGGCGTCGTTGCCGGGGAACGAAGTTACGAAATCTTTTCCCTGGGAGAACGACAAACTATTTCGTTGATAGTGTTACTCCTTGATAGTGAACATAGAGTGCACACAATTTCAAGGATTTTTAAATATTTCACTTGGTGACTCCACTGAAACACAAACTGGCGTCTGGTAAAAGGCATACCAGACAGAACCCAGGTGGCAAGCTCATTACGCCTGTCAATAATCCTGAGAAAATTTTAAAAGCGAGAGGGTCGTTAGAGGCAACTGCTTCAGTTAATAAACCCAAAAACCCACTAGTAAAGACTAAATGTCCTTTCTACTTTAAGCCTTAGTACGCACTCGTGAACAACAATGAATGCTATCTGAATGGACTTACGTAGTCGTAGCTTCAGGAAGGTGATGCATCTTCTAAACTGCTAAAGAAATGTGGGACAACCCATTAACAATTATGAAGGTAATGGAAAGGTAAAGGACACCAAGCTTCAAACCTAATTAGTACATTTTGAACAGTTACATATGAAATAAGATGAAACCATTGGGAAGTATTTTCCGAGAGTTGAAGAACTAGTAAATGCAATGTGAAAGCACTTTGGTGAAAAAATTGAGGAACCTCTTATGTTCAAAATTTTGAGATTGTAAATTTTAACCTTGTACAAAATTTAACTGCAAATAGATTTTCAATAAAAAAAAAAAAAAAAAAAAAAAAAAAAAAAAAAAAAAAAAAAAAAAAAAAAAAAAAAAAAAAAAAACATATATTATATTCATACATTGTGTTACATTGTTTACAATACAATATACATATAGGAGCCAAGCATCCAAAACCCTAACCCAATGACCTCGATTAGTCCAAAACCCTAATTCTTAACCTAAAATAGAAAACCATCGGTAAAACCATGCGCTTCTAAAACCACCT
Source organism: Picea sitchensis (assembly GCA_010110895.2). Lineage (NCBI taxonomy): Eukaryota > Viridiplantae > Streptophyta > Pinopsida > Pinales > Pinaceae > Picea > Picea sitchensis. The sequence continues at coordinate 29,170 of SNQJ01S0087962.1, read as the reverse complement.
AATATCATGTGGGTCCGGAAATATGTTGTCCCAGAATATGTCATCCCGGTAATATGTCATCACGGAAATATGTCATCTTGGAAATATGTCATCCCGAAAGTAATGGGCCGCTCAACCGTAACTCTCTAACTCCCCTTATTACCTACCAAGAAAATGGACACTACTAATTGCAAAGAATATAACACATACCCAACAGATCTCTCACAGATAGGTTCAACCCAAAAGTCTCAAATTTATAGAAGAACTTAATGATATAAAGACTTTGTCTTTTGATCAACTTCTAGAACGTTGACTGCATAAGGGAAATGAGGATAGGTAATGATAAAACCACCTTTAGAGAAGCATCATTTAAAGCAAAATAAGAATGAGGATTATGATTCGATGAAATTGAAGCAAAATTCGTGGAGAAGATTAAAGAAAGGATCGTGCAAGTACCAAGTTGTTGGTTCTTCAAATGCTCTTAACCGTGGGTAAGATAGGTCATTTTGCAAATAAATTTCCACACAAGAAACATGATCAAAAAATCCCATGAAGATGAAGAGCAGCACAAATCAAGAAGATTTGATAAGAAGAATAGCTTATGTGTAAACAATGATGACTCCTCGAAGACACCGATAGTGACTCATCAGAAGTTAAAGTAATGACTCTGCTGCTTATGGCCAAAGAGGATTATGATATTGGAGCATAGGGCAAAGTGAAGAGAATCATGAAGAAGTTGTGGTTGATATGGAAGGAGAACTCATCGGTGCACTGGAAGAGATTGACATATTAAGAATCAAGAATAGAAAGCAAAAATAATTGTTGATACAAATAGAAAGACAAGAAATTTCGATGAAGACTCTTCACCGAAGTGGAATTAGAAGAGGCAAGGAAAATCGAGTATTCTCAAACATCAGCCATCATAAAAGAGGGCAAGATCTAAAGCACTGGAAGAAGAAGTAGTAAATCAGGAAAGATATGGAGGTTTCAAACCTTATATCATCGACCCTAGTATCAAAGCACCTTAAGGATTAGCCACCATTTTTGAATCAGCAAAGGAATCCATAGCTAAAAACTGGTTTGGGTTTGAAGAGGGATCAAGTAGTGGTCACTCAAGGAACAAAGAACCCATCAAGTTTGTTAAATCTACAACCAATGACAACTACAAACCAGCAGAAACAAAGGAATACAATCACCTTCTGTGACGAAAGTAAAGAAAGAGGTGCCAGAATTGAAACTATAGATCAAATAAATAATGTAATTCTCCCAAAGACATCCTCAACATGAAATAAAACGATTTGCTCAAAGAAGACAATCATTTTCCGGGTACAAAGAATTCTTATATGATATTGTTTCTACTATTCTAACTTTGGTCACAAGATGTAAATTGTTCCTTAAGACTTAGGACATAAGCAATTAAGATTTCAAAGGAATAAATATTTGCCTCAACAGTTACGATAAGAGTCAAGTAAACAACCATCGCATTGCAAATTTCCAAACCAAGTCTAGATACAACTAAGGAGGTCAAGAAATACACAATAATGAGTAGACAACGCTGCAACAATAATTTGGACCTATTGAACAATGAGATTAAATTCTACATCTGTCATAACTACGGACACAAAGTTGTAAACTGTCATCTGAAGAATTACAAAGTACATCCAAGGATAAAGTTCTTAGATAGAAAGTCCATCACATGGAAAAGAAAAGATAGTGAAAAATGTGGTCACACTTCAACTCAAAAACAAAAGGCCTCTGAATATAAAACAGTTGGATGTTCCAAGCACGCGATCGAGACAAGGATGGGCTATTGTCCATAAGTAAAAGCAAAACAAGAAATTTGATCCTTGAAATGATGAACCACGCAAAATCAAGGATAGAGGGACATGAGTTTGAGTAATGACAAAGAAAAATGCCCAAGACATTCTACTTGTGGATGGGCTGAAAAAAAATTTGCTCAAGACAAATCAAAATGTGATAGAGGAAGTGAAGAGGTGTTCACGCCCAAAGAATGTAAGGTAAATATAACCTCAGGACAAGTGGTGAATAAAGGTATAAGGACAATTAATGATGTTGAAATTGAATCCTCCCAAGTAAGTAAAGAAGATCTCGATACAACAGTGCTACGTCTAATGAATGGTCTCATGGATAAAGTAGGAGAAGAACCATGTCATAAGTTGGAAGCGTAAGTCTTGAAGGTTGAGAAGGAAAAAAACCCAAAGAAAGCTCAACAATTCGAAGGACCCTATAGATAAGATCTTGATAGCCGTGAGATCACCAAATGAAAAAATCCGACATTGGACTCAACAAGGTAGAAAACAATGCTACTAAGAAACCTGATACAAGTCCCTCATTTAGAGAAAGAAAAGGTGTATGAGAGTGGGGTGTAGCGCTTCTTGTGATCGAATATGGAAATAAAACTCGACTAAATGCACTCAAATGAAATTGGATTAATAGAGATCGATGAGATTCAAATGGGGAGATCCAAGGGATATTTAAAAGTACAAGCTACACCTGTAATAAAGGTTCAAGTAGGACATTCACAAAGAACATTCTAGCCACATATACATGACATTCAGAGAGATAACAAAGGAAATACCTCACAAGGAAAAGTTAACCTAGAATAAAAGGGGAAAGAGTCAAAAGCAGAGATAACAAGACAGGAGTCCACTCATGAGAAAAGGTTGATGAAGGAGTCCTGAGTAATGTGAGGTGAGCATATTTTGAGTATTCTATAGAGGATACAGTGGAATATGAAGATGAATAGGTTCAATAATTAGAAGGAGAAGACTTTGGTTTATATACAAATATTCTGCAGGCCTCGTATAAGAGAGTCCTTCCTGTTATGGGGAGTTTGTGTTGGTCTTAATATCCGATAACTTCCTAAAATTACTACCACATCTTAGGGGAGATGTCTCTTTGACATTGATGTCATGGGAGAAAGAATTTGGGTTCTGAAGTTTCCATCAATGCCAAAGGGGAGATTGGTAAACGTTTTACCGCATGATACGTTTGCTCGGGCTGATGGAAAGTACAATAGTTAAGATGGCATGAGTACAAGAATAGCACGGCATTTTAGGAAGGCATTGCGTAGAAAGTCGATAAGTTCGGCAGATAGTGCAGAGGATTGTTGGTAGGTTTAACAGGTAAAGCAGCTCGCCATTACGCGGCAGGATCAGATTGTGCATTGATGGAAAGAACAATGATGGAAAAGATCAAAGATGATCAAGAGTTATGCTGATAATGAAGAGTAAAATCACGAATTTCGATACCGAGTTGAAGTGTCGAACACTTCACCACCAAAGTGGTGAAATCACGAAGTAAGGAAATCGCGAATTGGAGTTGAAGCGTCGAAACACTTCACCACGTAAAGTGGTGAATGTGAAATGGTGAAATGATCCTAGTCGTTGGATCAATAAAAGATCTAGGCCGCCGATCCAGAGGTAAATGCGGCGTAATTGCTATCGAAGTACGTTGATCAAGAGTATGCGTGGCGAAAGATCAGAGCTAGGTCAAAGACTCCATTTTGGAGTATCAATGACCACATTTGAGTGGGGACATTATAACCTAATTTGACTTAGCATGTAAGATCATGAGACTGTGAATCACAAACCACCAAGAATGAGGACCCGCTGATCCAGCTCCATCTTGGAGTCTCGCCTTTCGTGACTTGGAGTGAAGAAAATATCCATCTTAGGATCGTTGAGGATGCTTAGATCACTAAAAGATCAGACTATCACCAAGAATGAGGACCGTTGATCCGACTCCATATCAGAGTCTCACCCTATCGTGACTTTGAGTGATGAGAATATCCATCTAAGGAACAAATAGATGTGATATTAAAAGATCAGGACCGCTGGATCACCAAGAACGTGGACCGTTGATCCGAAAGCCCATCTCTCGAGCTTGCCTATCGTGGACTTGGAGGATCAGAACCTCCATCTAGGAACAAATGGATATGTGAAATCAATGATTTAATCGCAAACCGCCGATCAAGCAGTGATCTGACCACGGATACCCATTTCGAGTTTCGTGGAATCGCGGACTTGAGAGGCAAGAAACATAACCACAAGAACGCCAAAATCGCTAATATGCGAAATCGCCATATGATCTGAGCCATTGAATCAAAATCAAAGTCCATCGACCAGGTAGCGCAAGCGATTATAATTTCGTTGATTTGGAGTCAATGGAGCATGGTGTGGAAAATCACAAAATATGAAGTGCCTTTGGCACAGCCTATGGTCACTGTCGGTTGTCACGAGAAGGGAAGGAGTTATTTCAGATAAGCTCCATTTCGGGGTTGTGGATCGCCACTTGGAGAGTCGATGCCTCATCTCCAAATTCACTGAAATGAAAAATCATGAAAGTGATTTACAGTTGCCAGTATCTCAACATATCACAATCCATCGAAGATCCTAAGAGAAGAGTATGTGCAGCATAATCTTCTTTTCAAGCTTCAAAGGACGCACTTGAAAAATCAGGAAACTTCACAACTAACTAACAAAGCGCTTAAATGTGAAATCACCGTGAAAAGAACTATGAACAAAGCACTTGGTCATAGCCATGGTCATATAAAGGAAGGGGCTGCTAGAAAAGATTTGTTTGGAGTTTCGAAACTTGTGACATGGAGACTGAAGATGTCTCATCGTAGAATATTTGAATTGCGAAAGTGTGAAATGGTAAATAACGCAAGAACTCATAAGAGTTAATACAATGATGGAGGTGAACATGAGCACAATCGAAGGGATAATGTTGATCCTCGACAAATCGCTAGAAACCATTGATGGTTTCTACTCGAGGATGCGAAGAGACTTCTGTATGATTTCTAGAGGAGCTGAAGAGTTGCTTAAATCGCTGAATGAAATAAAGATCATGACTGTGGAGTGAAATTGATACCGATGAGGGTTGAGCTTGTAACCTAAATAGAAAGGATGTTTAGATCAGAATGAAAGGTGACGAAGAGTCCAACTCGTGAGAAGATAAGGAATCTCAAGATAACACCCGCTGATGCCGAATGAGTGGAAAACGGCCAGAGAAGCAGAAGAGTCACGAAGATGATCAGACAGAGAATTCCGGATTTAGGAGTATATCATACGATGTGAGGAGGTATTATGACATTGCATGCACAAGGTGCACAAAATCTATAAAATACATAGTATAGAGAAGAGATGCGCTGTTGTTGTTGTTGGAGTTGGTGTGGTCGATGTTGTTGAAGGTGATTCATAAGTGAAGAAGAATCAGAGTGCAAGAGTTGAATTAAACAGAAGAGGAACTCTTTGTAGTGAATGGAAATGGTGCACGGAGCATAAAAGGAAGAAAAACAGAAGTGCAAGGGATGTGTGTAGGAAGATTGTGAGGCAGATAGAGCAACGAAGTGCATTAGAATAGTGATGAGTCCGGTAATCCATTGTTGAACATTATATCACCGTGAATAAAGTTTCAGAAAGATTTATATTTCGGTGGAAGTTGGAGGTGTTAGGAGGACTATTATCCCTCATAGGTTCAAGTGGGTTCTTGAACACAGATTTTTAGCTCCATCCTATTGCAGCCGAGAAACCAGTGCGGCGGTGGTGGTGCAAGGGAGAACTCTTGTTCTTGTTATACAGGTTGGTGCCTCAGATTAAAGTTGTGATTCCATCCAGCTTGGTGCCTGAAACACCGGAGTTAGTGCCTTCGAAGTTAAAAGCTAGAGAAACCATGGAGTTGGTTCTTCTTTCTAGTTGGTGCTGGAGAAACCGTGGAGTTGGTGCTTCCTCTAGTGGGTGCTAGAGAAACAAAGAGTTGGTGCTCTCAACATGCACTGCAAAAACTAAGGTTGTAGCCTCATTATGAGTTGTTATGCTAATATGTATGATAATGTAAAGAATGTAACTATTACTTCTATCATATGAAAAGAGGTTTTACCTCGTGATGGGTTTCTCGAAATATTTGTCTGTTTCATATATGCGACTCCATGTTGAATATGTCATTGTTTATTTCCGCATTGTGATCATCATTCAATGTTTCTACAAAGAGTTTAAAAGAAAGATTATTGTTTACACCCAGAACAATTGATCTAATTCCCTCTGTTTAACAATATGAGGGTCCTCCAACTTCGTAAGGCCATAAATATCAAACCGCAGGAAGTTATGTGATGTTCCACATAATGTTTTAAATGGAATGACATGTAATATCCATATAGAATAGTATTATCTAAAAATATATATCATAACTCATACCCATTATCCATCAAACAAAATTGGGTACATTACCCAAACCTCGGGTCTCTAACTTCATGCATAACTCTCTAACCATGAGGAGTTATGTGATCGCTCCACACACCAACAAAATGGAATGGAAAATCACTATCCGCCTGTATAGTTACCTGAAAATTCATTGTCCTTCATCTCATTATTCCATAATTAAGCATGGTTTCTCTTACTCCTGTGCCGCCTTCCCGTGGAGGGCTTTCACCATAAGGGGACCACTTTGATTTCATCCATTTACTTCTTATCAACCATGAAAGACAATAATGAGTCATTTACATCAAACAATATTGGGTCCATTACCCAAACCTTTGTGTCATGGGCTTTCTTCAAGGGTTGACATCAATGACAACTAACCTTAATAAAAATCTCCCCTTTGGCATTGATCGCAACACTATGATGCAATACTAAAATAATATCACCTATGCTCCTCGAACCATGCCTCTTTCCTATACATATCTGTGACCATTGCTCACCCTGGAACCAAAGGATAGAGGCATGATTCCAAGAGGATCAGATTTATCATCAATGGCAAAGGTGTCTTCCATCCCAACTACCCCCGACCGAATCGGCCCCCTTATGGTGTTTCCTCGTGTAAATATAAAGCACATATAAGATAGCATTAAAACATTAAAAAACATTCATTTTGGAGGAAGAATTCCAAGTCTTTGGCTAAGATATTCAAAGGCTTCCCTGGAAGTGGTTTTGTAAAGATGTTTTTTTTTTTTTTTTTTTTTTTTTTTTTTTTTTTTTTTTTTTTTTGCAACCTATTCCCGTAGAAATTGTTACTTGATTGGAATGTGCTTGGTCTTGAAGTACCAACGGTTTTGAGATACTAATGGCACTTGTATTATCACAATATATTGGAATGGGCTCATCATACTCAACCTGTATATCTGTCAAAGTTTGTTTCATCCAAAGAACATGTGTACAACATGTTGTTGCTGCAATATACTATGCCTCAGTTGTAGATAGATATACTATTGATTGTTTCTTGCTTAGCCATGATACCAAACACTCACCTAAGTAGAACGTTGCTCCATTGGTGCTTCGTCGGTCATCAATACAACTTGCCCTATCTGCATCTGTGTAGGCAATAAGTGATAGATCTTTTCTTTTTGGATACCATAATCCAAACTCTTATGTTCCTTTGAGATATCTGAAAATCCTCTTTACTACTAATACATGTGATTCCTTTGGTGCTACTTGAAATCATGCCACATGTCCAACTACTTGCATTACATCTGGTCTGGATGTTGTCACATATAGTAGGTTGTCAATAATTGACACGTATTGCCTCTGATCTGTAGACTTTGAATCACCATCTTTGCTCAACTTACAACTGGTTTGCATGGGATTGATAACTGGTTTGCAATCTTCCATTCCGAACCTCTTTAGCATTTATCTGATATACTTGGTTTGAGAAATAAAAATTCCTTGG
>SNQJ01S0087962.1:0-21495 GCA_010110895.2 Picea sitchensis | reverse complement strand
TATTCATATCGTCTTTCAAAACATCAAGGTCATCGCCATCAGAATCTGAACAGTTCGCCATCCCGGCTTTCAGAATATTTGAAATAGACAACCAAGTGGATACTGAGCCACTCGTCCGAGGCGAAGTATCTGAGACGTTATCCGGACCCTGTGCCGCAACCTCGATGTTTTCTTTTGCTGCTCTCCTCGGTGCCATAGCTGAAGCTTGTTGTTTTGCTCTTCTGCGGTAGACCTGTGTATACATGCGGAAATGAGTATTTTCGGGAAAAGGCGAGATTTACGCGTTAATAAGAATTGTTTAAAAAATGAAATCTTGTATATATTTGAAGATTATGTACCTTTAGACGTAAGTCTGTCAAATCGCGAATAAAACCGAATTTATTGAAAAATCCGATCTTATTTTCTTCGTGGATTTACCCTAAATTCTCATTAATGTCATAAATATTGGGCGGCTTGACAGGTACTTTGCTTATGAAGCGTAAGAATATACATCGTGAAACGTGCCAACCTTGAAGCGCGGGCATATTTCATTTAATTTTTTAAAAATACAAATCTTAACGACTTGAAAAACTTCCTCGCCTTTCGTTGCATCGTGAACTTTTCTTTTGTATTTTGACCCGTAATTTCGCGAGACTGCGAGGGCCGAGTTTAATGCAATCAATGCTAATCGCGATTTGGCGGATCCTTAACGATAGGGGTAACTTTAATCGCCATATCATGATTCGGGAATTCGAAGACAAACTTTTAGGAGAATGATACGCTGAATCGCGATATCGAGATGTGGTGATAATAAAGGGTCGAATTAAGAGAAGGAAATGCTAGATTAGGCAATTAATTACTCTCGATATCATTATGTCGCAACTTCGCGAATCGGAGTTTTGGACACATTAACTTTGTGAAAGAAAATGCCGAGTGGCGATGTACCGAGAATCAAGTTTTAATCGTGGTTAGTTTTTTAACCATTAGTTCTTGGCTAAGGTTATCAGAAAAGGTTTATCGCGTTTTCAGCTCTCGGGGTTGTGAAATTAGAAATTTAGGCTCGACAAATGCCGAGGCGCGAAACCTCGACGATGTCTAATCAAGGGTCAAAGTTTTTACCGTAGTCAATGCCTGGGAGGAAAATTAGAACCGAGTTCGCATTCTCGCGATTCGGGACTTGTGAATCAAAAAACCAAGTGGTCCGACTTGCGATATCCGACTTGTGACATTCCAAAAACAAAGCAAAAGAGGCAAACATATTGGTGGAAAATGGATCTTTTCTTTGAAAGTGAAAAAAGCCTTGTTATTCAAACGACGAGATTTAAGAGTCTTATGATTTTGGAAGGAAAAGAAGAATAACTTTAAATGTCAAGTATCAAACGTTCGAAAATTGCACGAGGTGAAAAAACAAGGGCGGATCCAACAATGTGATTGATGTTTATTGATGGGGAGAGATAGTCACATTGACTATCGATGTAGAGCATTCCTTATCTACATGTTGACATCAATAATTGGTAATTGGTGTTGACATCAATGTTGGTATTTCCATCAATGCCAAAGGGGAGATTGTTGGATCATGTTGTCATTGATGCCAATAGTTTGATTGATTGATGTCAAAGGATTGATTGATTAATGATTTATGAACAATGTATATGTATTGTCCTTGATGAGAATGATAGATGTCAAAGTGGAAACTAATTGATAAAGATGGATCATTGATATGGTGCATAGTCCTTGATGAGAATGACAGATGTCAAAGTGGAAACCAATTGATGAAGATGGATCAATGAGTTTTCATGATGATGCATAGTTTGTTTGATGAAAAGATGACTCATTATTGTCTTATCATTATTGATAAGGTGCACAAATGGATGAACTCCAAAGTGGTCCCCTTATGGTGAAATCCCTCATGGGAAGACACTTTGCGGATTGAGTTATCCTATAAGAACAGTTGGAGGACCCATGCTTGTATGTGAAATAATGATACGAAGATCAATCGATTTGTTGGTGAAACTATCCTAGATGGAAAGTGCTTGTCATGTCATTTATGTTGGTATGTGGAATGTCACATAACTCCTCACGGTTTGAGAGTTATGGCTTTACGAAGTTGGAGGACCCCCATATGTTGGCTTGAAGCCCACAAGGTCAATGAAGTCAAAGTGACCTAAAATAATAAATCATTATTTAAATGATAAAGCAAAAGTGACAAAGTCAAGGTGGATTATTTAAATAATAAAGACAAGTGAGAAAATCAAGAAGGAATATTTAAATGATAAAATATTGGAGAACTTTCTATCTATGGAAAGTAGTTAACCCTAAAGTAAGGAAAATGGGTTAAGTGACCTAGAAATGGGTTAAGTGATCTAGAGGATGAAAGTATAAATAAGATAGCTATGGACTCTTGCAAATATCCTTTTTTTTGTGGATCAATGGAGAGCTTCTTGTGAGAGCATCTTATTGGTGTGGATCTCTGGAGCATGATTGAAGATCTATTCTGAGGAAGAGAGCAAGAGGAGGATCTCATGGATTCATCAAAGTTCAGGCAATATCGGAGATCTTGACGGAAAAATTCTCGGAGCTTCAAAAGCCCTAGTTTATGTGGTATACGCGGGCTGTATTTGTATAGGGTGTGTATGCATTGAAGGTATACGCGGGATGACTATGTACAGGGAGAGTATAGTGGATAAAATCATGGAGAGTTTTGTTTGAGCTGGTGTCAAGCTCTTGGATGATGAGGTAGGTTCCAAATATTCATTTTATGGGCTCAGATCTATCACTAAGACACTGGTATGGTTACATTATAGTCTTGATGAATACTATTGTTTGATGTGTTGTGAATGATTAGGGAATTCTTGGTATGGCTTCTATTATATGGTTCAGTTTGGATGATTGGTTGATGGAGTGATCAGTACTCTTGTGATTCAGTGGTGACATGATTGCTATGGTATACTAGTTGTTTATACATGATTGAGATAGCATTCATATTGATTTGTTGTGGAGCATGAGAAACCTATTGGAGAGCTTGGATGTGTTATGATTGGATGGTGGTCAGATTGGACAATCAGAGACATAAGATAATGATACATTGATTGCATAGAATCTAAGTTGATCTTGAAGGACAAATGCTAACAACTCAGAAGGTATACACAGTTTGTTGTATACACTGGTTGCGTGCATACGCGGGCTGTAGTGAGCCAGGGTGCGTGTACACGTTGGTTGCACTACTGACAGGTTGCGTACTTGTTAACATATTGATATATGTTGAGAATTGTTTCCTCATCTAATTTAGTGTTGAGGGTGTAAGATGAGTCTTGCATTATATTGGTGCTCTTGTAGAGTTGTACTCTATTTAGTTGTTACTGATAAACCCCCGGATTGTTGTCCATAATAAAAAGAAAAATTGTACATTCATATTTTGTTCTTTATGTTCCTTGTAGTGGTGACTTGATGATGATATATTGTTGATGTATATTTCTGATATATGTTCTCATATAACTGGTTATAAATGACAGCAATGGGTAATGAATAAATGTTGAATGTTAACTAAGAATTTTTTGTAAAGAGGGAAGCTTTTCGGAAAAATATCCCCACACTCATTCACCCCCCCTCTAAGTGTGGTATGTGTGTCCAACACCACCAAGAGTGTGACCTAGCCACTACAATCAAAGATTTTCATGGGCGATTTATTCTATCAGACTGAACGTGCACCCCTCTATTAGACACGAGCTCAGATTTGCATGGGTTTTGTAGGAAACTCTTCCCACAGCGGTACCACGGGTTGACGGTTCAGTCCCCACAGCGGGGCTTTCCATGCCTTCTATTTATAAAGTGGGTTGAGGTTTCAACCACTAGCTCTACTTTCATTAACTTCCTTTCCTCAGATATTGAACGAGATTTAATGCTCAGGGAGAGGCCATGTGCCAAGACCATAATGGTGCCAACTATCTCTGTCGATGGATGCCATGCATTTGGCTCTCTAGGGCTTGGGGGATAGCTCTAGTTCCCCTGCTCCTTCTTCAATGTGACCTAGGGCCATGACCCTATGAAATTGCACGATTGTGTGAGCAACCAAGGGTGGTTTTAAATAAAACCTCTTTTTTCCCTGTAATTCACCATGAACCGCCACACGTCCCTTTGTAAAAACCACGGTTTTGATTGCGGCCCGCCCTTGAAATTTGAAAATGTGCACACCTTCCAACCTCGCAATGGAGCGCACCCATTGATATTGTGATCTGAGATGAGGCTTCTTGACCAATGGCCCAGCTCTGATGCCTTTTAGATTGATGGGATTTAGTCCTTTCAATAGTCAAACTTTATTTACTCCAAGCAAATTTTCTGAAGCTAGGATTCTGATGATGCGTGGCTTCCTAAGATCAATGACTAAGACACTTTTTAGGTATCTGTACTATGGGAAAATCAAAACTCAAACCTGGGATTCCAAGTGATTTTACCCGGAGCCATGGATATGATGACACGTGGCCCTCTAGAGATCGATGAATGAAATCCCTTCGTGTCTCTAGGATTTGAGAGAATAAATCTTAAACTTGGGTTCACAAAATCTTTTACCCTTAGTTGGCGATATACTGACGCATGTCCTCATGAATCGAACGATCGAGGATTACTTCAGGCCTTTAGTTGGAGCTCATGGATTTATGCCATGTGTCCCACTGATGGGTGGTCCAGACGACATCATATGATTTCACTTCTGCTGATGTGTCATGATAAGGAGGGTGACATGGCCATGTCGAATGACCTGGAAAGAGTGCCATGTGTCATGCCTGATGAGAGTGTGTCACGTGCTTCGGGTCTTCAGGACTTCGACGCTTCGGGTCTTCGGGACTTAGGTGCTTTTACCATTTTAAAAATCTCGAAGTAAAACTCCCAAAGTGATCATGTTGTAAATGTGTTGAACCTACATGAAATAGATCTAGCTAGAAAATACCACACACATTTGTAGAGAGAAATTGAGAAAGAAGAAGCAAGAGAGAAAGAATGGAAGAATTCTCATTAACTATATTCCACCCTCAAGGAGTGAATAATTTACAATAGATATAGGATACATGAGTAACTAATGAGCCATAGTGGTGGTATAGAGTGATCTGGACACACACCAACAGTTACGGGAGTGAACTGCCACCTAGTCTAGTCTCTCAGACAGTTACGGGAGTGAACTACCACCTAGTTGAGTTAACTAGTCAACTAGTCTTCAGTTAACTGACTGAACAAAGAGTAGTGAGGAGTTAACTTAGGAAATCAAGGATAATGCGCCAGTCTGGTGATGATCCCAAGGCAAGTTCACATTAGCTGGTGATGATCCCAATGTTGCATGGTGACAAAACCAATGCAGCATATAAACTCAATTCAAATAGTCAAACTGAAGTGTCAACTGAAAGAGAATAGTCTCCAGGTGGAATATTCTCCCCTAAAATATAGGACATTGGATAATGACTAATTATGAATAATAAACAAGGAAAAACCTTATGAAAAATAAATCCTAGGTGTGTGTGTGAAGTAATTCCAACACCCCACGTGAACATAACTATGGTGAAAATAAACAATGGGTCTCGGAAACAAGGCCATGTTAGGTACCCAAATACAAAATATACACTAAACTAAATGAGTAAAGAGGGAAAACCTTATGGGAAAAAACCCCCCTCAAATTACAATGGATAAAAAAATGAGAAGGAACAAAAAATAGTTGTTAAGCAACCTTGTCCTTCACTCCAAGAAGACCTCGCAATTGTGCAAGTTTGTGCTCGTTGAAGATTTTGTTGAATATGTAGATGTCTTCATGGATCTAATGAAGTATATGAACCATTGATATGTCCAAACATATCCACTTTATCTTCCTATAATGAATAATATCCAAATAAAGTTTGGATGAAATTTTGAAAACCGTGCAGTCGTTTCCGGAAAAACATTGAAATTTTGTTGATTTTAAAATGATCATAAATTCACTTCCCGAACTCCATTTTGGACGATTTGTTTTTTGAAATTGGATATTTTCCCGAGAGGAATTCAAATATCCAATTTGTTTCTGAAAATTTTGTTCATAAAATATCATAATTGAGTCTGATGTGCGAGGCTCCCTTTTTGTCTCCTCAGATGCATGCCTTGCACATGAAAATGTGTCTGCATGTGACTCCTGAGATGCATTCCATATATACTTTACATGAATTTTAGAAAACAAATATGAAATGATTAGACATCATCTTCAATTAATGGGATACAAATTTGTGCAAATACTTGTGTACAAGACTCTTAAGAATAAGAGGCTTGTTCTTCTGACTATTTCTCTTCTGGCTCTATCTTTCCAATCCCCTGCATGAAATCTTCACAATATTATTTATTCCCAAATAGAACCTCCAATATGGTCCATAATTCATTTGGAGTGAATTCTTGTGTTACATCACATACTTGGTGGAGAATTTTTGGAGAAATAGACAAGGAGATAAATCCTATGGCCATATCTTGTCTATTAAGAAAGTCATTTTTCTCGTCGGAAAAATCAGGCTCTACTTCCATTTCCATGGTTATTGGGTATAACATATCTTGTCTATTAAGAAAGCCATTTTTCATTCTAAAAATCAGCTCTTACCTATCATTTCCATGGTTATTGGGTATGCTTCTATACTTTTGAGAATAATTAGAATATTGGTCTTCCACTCCAAATAGTTATGGAGAGGCGGAGAAGTAATATTGGTGAAAGTAAAACATAAAATTCCAATCTTTCATGTTTTCTTCAATATTCAGTACCTGTAAAAATTAATTTGGTGTATCTTTTCTTGGTGAGTTCTGTCATCTTTGATACCATGTAAAATGTGTTGAACCACACATAATATATCTATCTAGAAATACCACACACATTTGTAAGAAACTGAGAAAGAAGAAGCAGAGAGAAAGAATGGAAGAATTTCTATTTACTGTATTCCACACCAAAGAGTGAATAATTTACAATAGATATAGGGATACATGAGTAACCGATGAGACATAGTGGTGGTATAGAGTGATCTAGACACACCAATAGTTACGGGAGTGAACTTCACCTAGTCTAGTCTCTCGTGCGCCACGGAGTGAACTTCCACCTAGTTGAGTTAACTAGTCAACTAGTCTTTAGTTAACCTGGACAAACAAAGAGTAGTGAGGAGTTAACCAAGGAATCAAGGCTAATGCAAAAATCTGGTGATGATACCAAGGAAAAATCACATTAGTTGGTGATGATCCCAATGTTGTAAGGTGACAAAACCAATGCGTGACGAACTCAACTCAACTAGTCAAACTAAAATGTCAACCTGAAGAGAATATTCTCCAAAATATTCTCCTAAAATATGTGTGATTAATCGGATAATGACTACTATGAATAATAAACAAGGAAAGTCCTTAGGAGAAATAAATCCTATGTGCGTGTGTGAAGTAACTCAAACACATGCACCCCCCCTACTCCCTCGTAGGGATAAACAACCTCCTGGTCAAGGATCTACGATTATTGAGTCAAATGACCCTATGAAACATTAATGGTATCCTTTTGTATCTAAATGTGTTATTCTTTGGCCCTTGGTGTTTCTAACAAGACTCCACAACCTTCCCCTTTCGCTTCCGTGGAAATCTCGTGAGTACTTGGCGCTAGCTCTTTTTCCTGGAGCAAGCTCCTCCTGATGATGTGACCTTGGGTGATGACTTCTCATGACCACATGATTGTGGGAAAGACCAAAAGAGGTTTGGGATCAACCCACTTTTCAACCCACAATTTTCAAGCTTCAGCATGTCCCTTTGAAAACCACGTATGGATTGTACCCACCCCTACTGTTTCAACACAAGCATAAACTCTTGTCCCCTAATTCACTCTGGATCATCAATATCATGATCTGACAATATATGAAATAATGGTTCATATCTATCCCTTCCAAATCCATGGGACCGAGGCCCCTCCTGAATCAGTGGATACATGATCTCTTCATGATTCCAGACTTCGGGTTTTGAAATCTCAAACCTTTGTTTCTTCCATACTTCAATCTTCTGAGTTGACAATATGCGGACACCTGCCCCAATCAATGGTCCCACTTCCACTCCCTTTGGGTGTTTGACCTTTCAACTTAGGGGATCAGTCTCGGTGGACACCCTTCTATTCCATTTGGCCTAGACTTCCTTCATGTCTTTGAACTTCTAAGATCTCAAATCTCAAACTTCTACCCTTTTCCCAATGGATTTTATCCTAAGGCTATAATCCACTGGTTACTACGTCCACTTGATATGACAATCGAGGATTACTTAGGGTCTTTACCACCGAGTGCATGGATATATGCCATGTCTCTCTTAGATATGACGGCTATGAATTATTTCAGGACTTTACCCGGAGTCCAGGGATCCACGCGACTTCTCCTCTACATCTGGTGGTCCAAATTTACTTTAGATCTTCAGGATTCGACAATCTCAAATATCAATCAAACCCCGCTACACTTTTCCTAGAGCTCGTTATCTGTTGAAAACTATCCCCTTGCATATTGATGACTCTCTATCCTTTGGCTATTCAGGATTCGGGTGTTTCAACCTTTCACCTTTTCCTTCCTCTCGATCTCACGACCCGCCTAGGTACCCACCTCCTCGTCCTGTCCCATCTACCGTTCTCTTTCATTTCGGGAAATATCAAGTCCCTGTCCTTTATAGTTGTTCTTCCAGGTAATGTAAGATGCTATAGTTCGTAAGTAATCCTACATGATTCCATCATTGATTATCCTTTGCTCTATGATCCAATGGCCATTGTTGTTATTCCTCCTGAGATTTATTTTTCTTTCTGAATTAGAATATTTTCTAAGCCTTCAAAGGTTATCGACCTTTTCTCTTCCTACAAGTCCAACTTTTGGATCTCATTAATACTTTTGAAAAGTGTTATCCCTTATGAGCTTGGTCCCAAAGGATTCCTGACCACATGCATTCCCTTTATGCTCTCAAGATTTGATAACTCATATCAAGGATTCTCTTGAAAATAAATTCTTTCCCCACCTAGCTTTTCCCTCATTCTAGTTCCTTTCAATGCTTGGTCACTTCTTGACGATGTGGACTCCTTGAACCTAGTCTAATTTTCCTTTGTTCTCTCTAAACTCCTCTCTTCTGAGTCAATTTGAGACTTAATCGACGCACTCCTTACGTTCAAGATGCACACCTTTCATAATGAAGTTTCAGAGAAACAATTGAAACTTTATCCAGTTTACTAATGAACTCATATGATCAACTTCTCGACCAATCATACATGAAATAAATGAAATAAATCACACAATAATAAAATATTCATTCATTCATACATCAAAATGAACATACCTGGGCATTTGGGAAAATTTTGTCGGTTCCATTCATTCATGAATCAATTATATAGTATTGTAGTTCTCCACTACATATTTCTTCTTCATTCTACTCTGCTCTAATGATCCCTATTTCATCTCAAGGATCATCATTATTCTTTATTTTACAAATGTAACAAATAAACCACTGCACTGGCTCCAAGGATCTCTTGTTGTCCCATTCCAGAATCTTATCCCATCAAACTCTTAATGGTTACCCACTTTTTCCTATTACAATAACTAAGAGTTATTCCCAGATAAGATTCAACACTCCATATATGCAACCCCAAACGTATATATGACCTTACAAACACAACATATTTAAAAATGTTTCTTTCAAAATATCTCAAAAAACTCCTAATTTACTGAAAGCACTTTTATTTGAAATTCTATCATGTTGAGATGTCATTCCTTCCTCCACGCTTGCATTTTGAATTTCAGCATGAGCCCGTGACTACACTTCCTTGGTTGAAAATTTTCATGAGCTCCTATTCATGAGATCCTGCAATGTTTTTAAATGATTCAAAATATCAGGTTTTGTGACCCAACTTGAATCCTCCATTGGATGATCTTTCCACTTCACTTAGTATTTAGGATAGGTCTTCCTCCTGGTCTCTTTGCCTCTATCCAATGATTCCATCCATTTGAGGATTTTTCCGCTGTGGGAAATTGTTCTAACGCATCAAATTATTTCCTATCATATTCTCCCACGCCATCTCTCCTATATATGGATGCTGTGTCTGCAAATACGAATATCGTGATATCCCAAATACTGTCCTGGCAACTCAATTCTCCATAGGTATTATCGGAATTTTCTAAGTAGCTTGTATGTATCCTATCTTATTCATATTCAAATTTGTTAGCAACTTTGAACCTCTCTTTCTCTCAAATATTTAAACTTCATCTCCTTCTTCGAATTGAACTTCTCTCCTTTTCTGGTTGACTTTGTTCTTGTACTTTTGGCTGTTTCCCTGTAGCTTCTCTTTGACTCCTGCCATGGATTTTTTCTATTTTGTTGTAAACCTCTACCCAACACTTATGACCTCATCTTGATTCAAATTTCTCAATTTTTTAATCCCTCTTGGATGTATACCACACAATTTCAAATGGAGTTTTCCATGTGCTCCTGCTCACTAAATTGTTGAATGCAAATTTGCTTGTGCCAGAATCTGATACTTCCATTGTCTACCTTTCTTAGTGACTAAACTTATCAACAAGTTTTACTCATGTTGACTACCTCTACCTATCCATCTATTTGAGGGTGATATGTTGAACTAAAGGAAAGTTTTGTCCTAGTCTCTTCCATAGAGTCCCCAAAAGTGTCCTACAAACTTTGCGTCTCTGTCTAAGACTTGAGATCCTAGGCAATCCGTATGTAGTCTCACCTAGTTCTCTAAAAACACCATAAGTGTGTGTAGCATCATGTATTTTCTAGCATGGTATGAATGTGCCATTTTTGAGCATTTCACCCACAACAAATATGGAATCGCTCCCTTTTTGAGTTCTAGACAATCCCAAAAACCACACTAATTGTATCCCACGACTTTCTCTAGAATTGGTAATGGTTGGATAAAACCAAGTTGTTTTTTTTTTCCTTTCAAGCATACTGACAAATTCTTCTCATTTGTTCATAAAAATTCAGTTCGACGCTTCATGCTCAACCAATAATACAAATTACTCAGCTATGCAAATGTCTGGACATGACCAAAATGTCCAAATAAACCTCCACTATGTTCTTCTTCAATAGTTATATATCTCATTGAGAATTTCGTATGAATGTTATTTCCTTGAATAATAATCCATCCTGGTTCAAATATTCAGTCCATGGGCTTGTATCTCCCAACAAAGGATTCTTACACGCTACATAAGTTTCTTTAAAATTTGCATCATCTTTATACATCCCCTTGAGGTGTTCAAACCCCAAAATCTCCACTTGGAATTGTTGTACAATCACAAAATCCTCCTTCAAAGAATCCACAACTTCTAGTTAGCACCTCCAACAACATGTTTAATAACAAAAGTAAAATTTTGTATAAATTCTTCACCCATTTAGCATGTCTCTAATGCAAGTTTTATTACCTAGTATTAAACTGCAAATCTTACATTGGCCATACAAGAAAAAATCTCTTAGAATTAGATAGTGTCTCCACTTCTACAAAGCTTGAATAAATGTATAAAATTATTTTTCATGTACAATTATTCTTGGTTTCAGTTTCATCTTTCACCGGAAATAAGAACTGGGCCTAATGTCCTGACTCCAAGATATTGCTCCAATAGCTAATCCACTCTCATCACAATCACTTGAAATGTTTTTCCAAAATATGGCAAGACCATAATTGGTTGTTATGTGATATTATCCTTCAACACTTTGAAAAAAATTCCATCTTCCTCTGTCCAATGTAAAGACTTGTGTTTCGCCTTCTCACAAAGTATTCAGTATGGGTGTACATATACCATTGAAATTTCTCTCTGATAACGCTCTATAAAACCTATAACCTAAGGAAAACTTCTTTCCCTAACATGATATCACTTGAAATGGACCTATTTGATTTCTACATTTTTGATCCATCTTCAACTCATTTAAACAGATCACAAACCCGAGTATATGAGTTTTTTCTTCATAAAATAACTTTTCTCTCACATTTTATCAACAAATTTTTCCCCACAGAATTTTCCATCACTCATGTTAGATGTCTTAAGTGTTCTCTCCTTGTCTTACTTAATATTAGTATGTCATCCAGATATACTATGAAAACTTTACCTATGAATTCTTTCAATAATTCAATCATCAACCTCATAAATGTTCTTGGTTCATTTGTCAACCAAAATGGTGCATGAATAAAACAATCCTTCATTTGTTTCGAATGTTCTTTTCCATTCATCTCTCTCTATTCTTATTTGATGATATCCACTCTTTCAAGTCTATATTGGAAAATACCTTTCCACTCAAACAATCCATCAAATCATCCATCCTTGTAAAGGAAATCTGTACCTAATAGTTATCTTGTTGATGGCCTGGAATCAGACACATTCTCCATCATCCATCCTTCTTGGACTTTAAAAACAATTGGTACTATGCATACTTAGTATTTCCTGACTCAAACCTTTATCCAACTCCCTCGGACTTGATTTTGACTTCCCTATCTCCCTAGGGTGTCAAACCTCCATGTTTCCTGTTTGCAACTAGTCTCAAATAGTCAATATGATGGGCTTATAATTCTAATGGTGGCAACTCACATAAACTCATCCAAAGCATCATGTCACTTTTAAGTTTTCTAACAATTCTATGGATTTCTTCTGTAAGTGTTCCTCTTTCCTGTTTTAAGCATTTGTAAGGATAAATCTAGGCTTCCCTACTACAACAAACTGTATTTATTTTTCCTGTAACATCTCTTATATTTGCAGAAGTTCCTTCCCAGTCCTGAGAAGTATACTTGAACTAGCTTCCCTCTTTTTGTCTTAATACTTCTGGTAAATACCATATATGTCCTACCATTCTTTATGTAGGGAATAAAGTATTCTTTTCTTCCATCATCAATAACTTTTCTGTAAAACTTCCATGGTATCCCCAATAAAATATGAGAGACATCCATAGGAATTACATCACATAATATTTCATCCCCATAACCTCCATTTTTAAATTCAACTCAAGTACTGTTGAATTACCATTACTTGATGCCCTTCATAAACCATGATACCTGTATGGGTTTGGATTTTCAATTGTCTTCAGCTCCAGTTTCTCAACCATCTCTCCTGGTACTAGATTGTCAGTGCTTCCACTTTCTATGATCACTTTGCAAACTCTATCTTTAGTCTTGCATGTTATCAATAGACTTGTTCTTTGGAAATAATTCCTCTACCCTTTTCTGGTTTAAGAATATTTTTCCTCATCATGAGGTTACTTCCTCCCTCCTTCTCGCTGCTTCTTTCCTTCCACATGCTTCGTGTTTTAGCAACGGTGCTTCACCTCCTCCTTCTTTCTTTCTCTCGAGAAATTCCCAAGACTTGTTCCAAGATTCTCCATAGGTATAACATCTAACTAAGCCTCCTCTGGATCTTCCTCTTCCTATATAAAAATAGATTCTTTCCTCCTTGTTGTCCTTCTTTAGAACCTCCACCCTTCTCATGGCAGGACTATGTTGTTTGTCATCTTCATTCTTTGGCTTATGGAACTTCTCTCTATTGTTCTTTTAATTCTCTTGAATTTCCCTCCTAAATTCCCCATTGGCTTTGCTTCCGGCCAATTTTTCTTCAAATTTCAAGGTCGCTTTGATAAAAATCATGGACTTTACTAACAAACATCATACCGATCTCTTCTTGGATTTCATATCTCACCCATTGATATACTTGGTTGTCTTTTCACCTTCATTCTCCTTCTATCCAAATTCTAATACTTTGTAAAATTCTTAATGTACTGTTTCAATCGGATAAGATCTTATGGGTTCCGAGTTCTACAATACAGCGAATGATTGATTTGATAGTCCCTTAGATAAATTTGGTTTCTGAAATTATCGCCATCCCATCCCCCTGCTTTTAATCTTCTTCTTGTTACCTTTATCTGTGTTTGGTTTGTACTATACCACCATAGTGTTGCATGACCTTACAGTATTGTCACTACATGATTCACCATATTATATTATTCGATATCTTTGTAATCAAAGTACTTTTCCATAGCACGCACTCCAATCCAACAATTCTTCAACTCTAAATTTCCCTTCATACATTGGTACCTCTATCCTTTCTCTGCTCCTATTCTTGAAACAACTTTCGCTAGTTATCTTGTGCAACATCCTAAACTAAATTTTCTTTGACCTCTATCTCTTCACTCATAGCTTCAATCATATCTCCAAAGTGTTTGGTGCTCTCCTTTGTGTTGTTTCCATGGCATCCAGCCTCATTCAAAGTCACTTCATTTCTTCTTCCATTTCTACATTATCTCTATGTCTTTTGGGTGGCATGATTCCAATCGGGTGTCACCTACAAATAGAAATCAAACCTTATTTGATATAAATTCACAATTGATACCAATTTACCTCTTTTCTCCTTTGCTTGTTGTTTGAAAACAACCTCAATATCATCTCTAATACCACATGATCCATCCCCCCCTTCATAGGGATACACGACCCTTGGTCATGGGATGTTCTATTCTTGAGTCAAATGACTCTCTCGAACCTTAGTGGTCCCATTTTGTATCTAAACATGGGCCCTTTTGGCTCCCTGGTGTAGGTCCGACAACAACAGAACCTTCCCTTTCGCTCTCCCAATAATGTAAATCTCATAGTACTGTGTTAGATCTTTTTCCTGATAAGCCCCTTGATGTGACCTTTGGGTGATGACTTCTCAAGACAACGCTGACATGGAAAAGGACTAAAAAAGTGGTTTGGGATCAACCCACTTTTAGTTTGAAATTCTTTTGAGCTCTTACATGTCCCTTTGGAAAAACCACACTATGGATTGTGGCCCACCCTCAATGTTTTAAAGTTTGTGCAACTCCTGTCCCCACAAATACTGTCCATGCAATGCTACGGGATTGTCTATCTCAGGATCTTGATGATACCTATATGAACTCGATGGTTCACATATATGTCCCTCCAAATCCATACATCTAGATCTCGCCTCCCCTCCTAAATCAACGGATTTGATCTATTCATGATTCTTGACTTCAGGGTTTTGAAATATCAAAACCCTTCTTCTTCTTGCATTTCAATATTTCATAATTGACGCATCTACGTATTAACTGTGATCGCCAATCAACTGGCCCTACCTACTTCATAGGAATTTGAACTTTCAACTCGTATCAAAGGTCCATGACCCCTTCTATCAATGGTCGAGATATCCTTCTGGTCTTCGGACTTCTATGAAATTCAAATCTCAAACTTCACCTTTTCCCAATGGATTTTATCCAGTTGGGCTATAATCCACTAACATGTTTCCTCTTGATATGATGATTGAGGATTACTTTTTGTTTTTACCCGAAGTGCATGGATCTACACCACGTATCCTCTAGATCCTCATGTCTATGAATCACTTCTACTTCACCTGAGTCCAATGGATTCACGCCTATATCTCCCCTCTGGATCTGGTGGTCCAGATTTACTTCTGATCTTTGGGATTTTGTAATCTCAGATCTCAACTGAAACCCTACTACACTTTACCAGATCTAGAGATCAGTTGACAAGTAATTGAAAATCAACGACTCTTTGATCTTTGGTCTGTGCTTTTAGATATTTCAACTTTTCTACCTTTTCCTTCCTAGGATCTCAGACTATCATGTGGGCCACTTTTGGGATCTAACGGGTCCGATTTTGTTTCAAATTTCAGATCTTTGGGTTTTAAACCTCTAAGTCTGAAACCTTGATGGGTTCTCTCTCTTGTGTGTGCAAAGCATTAAGGCTCGCGCACCTACAATGCATTAGACGCATTCTCTTTGATCCTTTTCTTATGATCCAACGGCCCAATTTCTCTCCTCCTTCCTGGGATTTCTTCCTAACTTAGAATTTTTATCATCTTAGCAGTTTCAACCTTTTCTCCTCCCACTTAGTCTAAATCTTGGATCTCGTCAACACTTTTGAAAATTGTTATCCCTTCTAATCTTGATCCCAAAGGATTCAAACTTCCATGCAATTCTATGCCTGTGATCTTTCAGATAATCCCAGACTTACATCTTTTGAAAATACATTTTTTCTCACCCACCAGCTGTGCTCCTCTGTTCTAGTTCTTTGACACTTGGTCTCTTCTTGATGTTATGCACTCCTTTCACCTGCCTAAGTTTCCTTTGTTCCTTCTGAACTCCTATGAGTCAATCTGAGAATTAATCGACACACTCCTTTATGCTTTGAGATGTACACCTTGCATAATACCATTTTCGAAGAGAAACAATTGAAGCTTATCTAGTTTCGTCGCAAACTCATATGATAAACTTATCAAACAATCATACATGAATGAAATGAAATAAATCATACAATGTGAGAATATCACATAGTCATTAATTCAATCATACATCAAAATGAACACCGTCCAATATTTGGGACAATTATGCCTATTCTATTCATTTATGAAACAATTACATAGTATTGGATTTATCCACTGCATCTTTCCTCTATTCTACTTTGTTTTATTGATCTCTATCTCTATCTCTAATGATCATCATTATTCTATTTTACAATGAAACACAAACCATCTATATCGGCTCCACGAGTTCTCATCATCCCAATTTAACCTATCCTATCAAACTCTTTGCAGTTACCTACTCTGTCCTATTAAAATAAATAACAGTTACTGCCAGATAAGAGCCAACACTCCATATCTGCAACCCCTTACAATCCTATACAAATTTACAAACATGGTATATTTAAAAATGATGCTTTCAAAAATATCTCAACAACCTGATTTACTCAGTTAAATGTTGATTTGAAACTCCGCCATGCTAAGATGCCATTCATTTTGCCTCCATGTTTATGTGATTTAACTTTGAAGGCGTATGCCCCCGCATCAAGTGACATTGCATTTGATGATGTGTGGCATTCAATTTGGATGTTTGAGATCCACTTCGGGTCTCCAGGATTTGGGAAAACCAAAGCTCAAATATTTCTTACTCTTCCATGCACTTTTACTTGAATCTGTGGACCTGATGACATGTGGCTCTTTATTATCAATGGCTCAGATCCATTTTTGGCCTTCGGGGCTTTGGGACTTCGAAAACTTCAGCTCTTAGGTGGCTTCGACTCTTCGGGAATTTGGGCTTTGGCCCTTCAGGATTTCTAAGAACTTCTCATTTCAAATATCCTAAATCTCATTCCCTTGAAGGCTTGGATCAATAGCCACTTGTCCCCTTTAATATCAACAACTCATATTCACTTTGGGGCCTTTTTATCTGGTGCTATACTTCGCACAAGTTGGCATTCCCGAATGCCCGTGAGTTGCTAATTTGGACTGTTCTGGGAATCTTTGTCATTGAAATATTAAAAATTCCTTTTTCTTATGCTTCAATCCCAAAAAATACTACTAAGAAAGTTGTGCTTTGTGTTCAAGTGGTTGTAGCCTAGATGATAAAGAATTTGGACGATTGGTTGTGAGTCGGCTGAAATGTGGGAGACCCGAATGGAAAGTAGAGGTGAGTGCTCATTCCTCGTGAGAAAACTAAGGCTGAATATATTTTTCAAGTAATATATTGAGGGAAACCAGGGAACAGAAACAAACAATGGCACACAGAAGACGACTTTACACATCGAAATGGGATAAACTTAAGACTTGTCGATTAAAAAAGGATAGAGACATGAAAAAATTACAGACTTAGGTACAAAACCATAAACACACAAGAGACTCCGGATACAAGTTCATGTGATAACATAATGCATAAGTGTTCCCTTTGAACCAAAAAAAATATAAACCAATGACCAACATTATGCCACCAATGGATAACTATATTAGTTGGAAAAACACCATATAGAAAAAAGGACTTATGAGTCCTTTGTCCTTGAGTGGGCTCTTGAGTTCCCTAACAGCCACATGTTCTTACAATGGTAGAAAAGAAAGAACATGATGAATAAATCAATGCTTATTCCCTCAATAGTGAGATAAATGACCTATTGGAATGTTGCTAGAATTCCCTCCAAGAAGAAAAGAGGATTCTCAAGGGAGGATTGATGGCTACGACAATACTATGAAATTCTTTAAATTATTAAGGCACCCACATGGCCTCTATTTCATAGCAGTACACAAGTCTTCAAGGAAATATTCAACCGGTTCTTAGTGTGAACAAGGGACCCTTTTAGGGCACCCTTTGGTCCCTGACCAACCCCCATCTGAATTTAGCTCATATTTGGGAGTCAAATCAGGTTGGGAGTCGGTCCATAAGTGGTTGAGGGGCCAAAAAAAACCATAAATGTGTTTTTCTCAGGTGTGCGTGGATTTTAGCGACCATAGTTGTGCATCGGGCGCATGTGTTCTTTTTCGACATTTTTGACTTGAGCACGTGTGTGCGCTTCCTTTTGTGTTTCAACGCATGTCAATTTTTTTCAAGTTGTATTGTTTTTGCCTCTTGGAAATGAAGTTTTGGTGATGTAGGTAAACTAATGGTTGTTTGGCATTGTTGTATTTGTGTAACCATTTACGTGCAATGTTGTGGATGAAATATCAGTGATAACAAATGCCCTCGATGTGAGGTTAGGAGAATATGTATAGTCAAATACATCAATGTTTCTTCTACCGAGTACCATTGTAAGAAGAGGTTGATAGGAACCGCAAGATGACCACGAGGGGAGAGGGAAAACTGTTGGACCCAAATATTTCTCTAGGGAGAGAAAATAAAATATATATACAAATCTATAAGTGTGCATGCCCCATGCTTGTGTCATTTAAATCAAAATATAAGATAGTAACTAAGGTTGTATGTTGATGTAACTCAGAAGTTCCGCCTGTGGAAATTTGATAATGGAAGATGACAATTATGATGGTGAAATATACCTGAAAAGAGGCAAGGACACCTATAAGAAGTGTCGATGACCTCGTAGGCATTGATGGCCTAACAAATTTAGAGGTCTTCGGCAAATGATGATAAACTGCATTAGTCACATAGTAAGACCCACCATAACATGAGATTTTTTTCGAAGTTGAAATGTTATGGTATTCAATGAAAATCAAAGAGAAATGATGGTTCTCTGGTGTGTTGTTCGAGACTCCTCATTTGTAAAGGTAATGAGAGTAAAGATATTGTATCCCTTCTGGAAACTTTGTTGATGTCGATAGAAAGGGACACATGACTCCAAGAAGAAAAAGGCTTCATGAAATCCACAAGATAAGATCAGGAACTGATACAGAACATGAACGAAGCCAAGATGCAAAGTTGGGACTCAAGACCTTCCATTATTAGGGGTAGGTTTGAAGGATGATTGGAAACAACTATGAAAATGTATCTAAAAAGTTAGGATCTAATAGACATAAGCTAAATAGTTCCGTATATGCTGACAAAGTGGGAAACTCGAGATCGTAAGTACACATGAACCGGGTGGATACCTCGGGCCTATGAACAATGTTAGGATGAGTAGATAAGTGGATTCCCCCAACCAAGGGTGACATGGGTTTCATTTCCATAAAATAAGGTCATCAAGGTTGATGAAAAAAAGATAATCAAAATGTTGGAAACAGAGTATTTTTACAATTACCAAAGAGATAAAGAATAATTTGGGATGTTTGTACAGATGCGGTAATGGGTGCCCCAGTGGAATATGGATTGGCATGTGAGGGATCAAGTTTTGTGGGGAACTAGTGGAGGGTGGGAACCCCATACAAAAACCCACCTATGGGTTTTTGTATGAGGTAAATGAAATGGAGGGAAATCCAGTGGGAAAATTGAGTGTGGATGAAATGGAGGGTTAATGATATCACGGAGGTGCAATAAAATAGAACCGAGATGAGATAACCTAGGAGTCCATTAGGAAATCTAGAAAATGGGATGAGAAGGAGTATGTATGGATTTACCCTCGAAATGTGTAAGACTATCACCCCATCCCTATGGGGTGAAATAAACATGAGTTGTCAAAGTAAATTAGGGGAAATAAGGAATGGGACAACTCATTTGGGGAAGAATGCTACTGGGTAAAGTGATTTATCTAAAATGCAAACATAGGTGAAGGTATTGTAGAGCCATATGTAAGGACCCTAGTTGTGAATGTTAGAGGGTAAGATTGGGAGATCTAATTTATATTCGAGGGAATGGATTAAGCATGTCATTGTCAAACATATATACCTGAAGGGGTTGTGGTGTTTTTGATGACCCATTTCCTTCACACATGAAAACTAAATAATTCACGAACAATATCCTAAAGATAATCGAATATATAATCGTTTATTTGATAATTTTGAACGTGAGAATGTGTACCTGAACGTGACATGAAAAAAAATGCCCTCAATGAAAGGTGGATGGTGATCAGAGGAACTGATCGGTATATGGCTGACCCTGATCCCGTGGTTTAAGGTAGATGTTTACATGTGTTGATGGTTTAATGGTTTATGATGTCTAACATATATGTTGTGACTGGAGGTTTGAATGATTTATGTATGTGTGACGATGTCTTGATGTGATAAATGTCAATCTAACACTAGGTTAGCCATGTTATCCGCTATTTGATTGAGTTTTCATGGAATATGTGTAAATTCCGAATTGAATCAAAGTTTCAAGATAAGAGTCTAACTTGCGGGTATTTGAGAAAGAGGCAAGGATCACAAAACGGCATACACCATTGAGTCAGGACCATGTCAGAATCTAATAAGACACAAAGGTGACTTAATGTGGTGAATGGCCTTGGTGAGGAGACCAATGGTGGTTGTGTATTCTTCTTAGTTGTTATGGCTGAGCCCAAACATATGCTACTAGAATGGAATAGTTCATGTGAGGGGGAATAGAAGGCCCAAGCAGCTGAAGTGAGATTTTTTGTCCAATGGCTGGTGTTGTCGTGTAGAAGGCCGAAGCGAGATTTTGTGTCCAACGACTAACTCCATTAGCATAACCAATGTGGTAGGCTGATGGAGGATGCATCTGTCAATAACACGGATGGTAGATCAGACATGAGGCATGGAGGTGAAAAAGGAAACTAAAACCTCTAAAACTTTGTATAAAGAAAAAGCCTAGTGTAGAATGACTATGCTCAAGCATAAAAATTCTTTAAGTACAACTCGTTGATGGGTTCTTTATAAGGATAGCCTTCTGGAGAGGCCAGGATGTAGGCACCTTTAGTGAGGTAGTGTTGAATAATGTAGGGCCCATGCCATAATGAATGGAATTTTTTGTGACCTAGAGTATCATGAGCAATATCGTAGACTAGGATGAGATCTCCTTCACTAAATGAGTGAAGGTTGACATGGTGATCAAAGGTGTCTTTGGACCTTTTTTTAGCTGCCTCATTATTCTGTAATGAATATCGACGATCTTCATCTCACGACTCTAAGGTCAGCAAGATCTACTCCATTGGAGCAGTGTTAGGTAATAGCTCGATGACGATGCACAACGTGGAAATTTCGCACTCGATGGGGAGGGTGGATTCGATCCCATGGACAAGATGAAATGGTGTAAAACTAGTGGCAGTTTTGACAGCCATGTGATAATCCCATAATGTTGAAAACAATGTATTATGCCAGTTTCTTTTATGTTGGTTGACCGTATGTTGTAGCATGGTTTTGAGGA